>JARK01001511.1:221088-231598 GCA_000688135.1 Ancylostoma ceylanicum
GGGGTGGGAGTGGCGAAAGTAGAAAAGGTGCGATTTTCTGCTAGTACTTCGGACAAAATTGCCACTTCATTGAAATCTCGCGGCTCTCCTTAGTAATTTTTGCTACATTTTTATCCCAATTCATTTGTTTTTATCTAATACTCATTACTTTTTCTAAATTGTGTTATTAATCACTACTACACAGCGACATTTTCAATGCACCTTTGTGAGCATCCCATCTCCGCTGGTCAGTGTGAACGTGCTGAACTGGCGGTGGTAAAAGATTCGCGTTGAGAGCTTTGAAATCCGAGAGCCGGAATCGCCAGGATTCAACAGGCAGACGTTCTGCTCCCAGCGATATCGCTTGTCGCCGATGCTTGGTGGTCTCTTGTCCAGCGATTCTTGTCATTTTCCCTGGGAACACTATTTGTTGTTTTGACGTGGTTGTAGTAAGGCGCTGAGGCATAGGATATCCTTGTGGCGATGCGAATCTATCGCTGCGATTGGGTTTAGTGCTCTTGGCAGAGACATAACTTTGTCGCTTGGGGTTAAAGTTTACCAGATTCATGACGGAAAAGTGCACGATATTATCCAGAGACTATGCAGTGCTCCCAAAAATTAGCGGTAACAGTATCTAATGTTGATAGGTCATTTATCTACCATTATACAGGGAAAAACTAGAATAGCATCGGAAGTTGTGGTTGTTCTTATAATTAAGAAGCCTAGCGCTGAATCTCATTACTAGTACAACAGCAAGGGCAATTGTAGGGGTGAGGAGTGTTAAATGCACTCTATGCACTTGCTCCACGGATAAGGCGACCGAAAATAACCCTTATTTCAACGGCATTCTCCAATTTTCCGCGCTCTTTGCTCAATTTCCTCAGTAATTTCCTATCTTAGCTCTCGAAGGTATGGTTATACCGTGTCGGTTCCCACTGTCGTCAACGAGGCAGAAACTGCTGAAGATTGGTGTTGCGAGGGTTACCCAGCCCTGAACCGTGGACAATAAGCACTGTATAGCCCTGGTTTGGATTCAAAAGGATGCTGCTCAGCCAAAAATAACAAAACCGCCCCTATCCATAGCAAGAATCTGGATTCTTAATGAGCAGTGCTAAGAAACACCTCAGCTCGGATGCATAATTGAGACTACGCATGGCTGATGTGTCAGTGTAATCGAATTTATGCTTTACCTGACACTTAAGATGGGTAAGCCTATCCATGGTACGGGATTACCGATTTTTTAGATGCGTGGTGGTCCTGGGACGAAATAAATAAGGGTATTTTAAAGTCCAATGAGCACCTCGTGTAAATGATATTGGTTAGATCACCGATGAACTGTTATGGAAATTTTAATTCAATTTCAAAAATAAATAGGTAGGATTCAGCGCAAAAAGGTTAGTGCGCTCGTAATTTTCGGCCACCCTGTTCAAGTAGAACGTAGGTGAGAAACAAGTGGGAAAGGTGTCCGTGTCCTAACCTTCCCGGGAACGTTCATGAATCCCGCCTGAGGATTACCACGAATCCATGAAATTGTTATTGGTGCGTTCTTGCGAGAAGCTATGAATTCATTCAACTGGGGAGAATGAAACGAAGTGCAATACGTCATTTGCATTTCTGGAAATCAACCATGTTCTTCTGAGAAGCTGATTTCTAGCGGCGTTCTTCTACGGTATTCCATGCATACAATCAAGGTAACAAATAGTATTTTTTCTCTGGCTGTCAACTGCCTGGATTCCTAGAACAATGAATAATTGGCTCCTTTATGAGTGATTGTTGTGTAATTATCGTTTGAAATGTCATAGTTGATTGCTCAGAGAATGTTGCCTACGATTAGATTAGTCAGTAGCCTTTCAAGGTATACTCCACAGTGAGTTGCGTTCCGTCTACGGACACTTCCTACCCTCACGCGTAGCGTCTGGCCATTTTGCCTTTTTGAACTTGGGGAGAAGCAGTTAAACGTGATTCAAAAGGTGTTCTAACTCACTCTAGCACCTTATTAGTCACCTTAGGTCAAACCTGACTCATTGTTCCTGAGAAAACTGTGGGCAGCGCCATTGTATAGACTGTTTTACCGAGGTCTTACGCGCGCGGGTGGTAAGTGTCCGGTAATGGAATGTTCACACTTAATTTGATTCAATTGATTCACATTTAATTCACGATTTTATTTTCCGAGTGTTGACATTTGATTCGTTTCCCATGTATTCAGTTTCCTTACTCTTTCGGCGGGCAAAAATTCCTGAGGAAATTTCAGTTTTAAGTCGGGGAAAATCTTCATTGTGCCATTCTAGGGGTTTTTTTTTTGTTTCCATTCTTATTCAAAACAATTTCTTCTTTGATTTCATTCTACCATTAGGCTTCTATCGACTTTTTGTGATCCTGCTAACGAGTCCCTTTCTCCCTACCCAGGCGCTAATTTTTTTCTGCCCCTACTGGAACGTGCATCGTGTCCACCACTGTTTGTTCTCCTAATTTTTACCCATATTTGAACTGAGTTTTAACTAATGTTCCCTTAATTTTATGTGAGCATAAACTCTGTAGGTATAGGGATTTTATTTAGGCCGTAGCTGTTGTGATTGTAGGTCCACGATAAATCCTGGATGACTTTCGTGTAAAAAGTTTAGAACGACAGACTTTCGCCTTATTTTCGGGTAAACTCCTGAGGTAGCGTGCATTATTGAGATAATCCAGGGTAAACGTGTTAATAGCCCCAAAAGTTTACCCACTGTTAATAGGGGTGCCGACTCGTTTACCCTGGATAATCTCAATGATGCATCCAAGCCCTGGTATGTTTTTGATGGTTTTCGCGTAGATTTTGGAGAAATTTGCATAAGATTTTCCATGAAAACAACCTGTGAAGTTTCGATAGTTTCACCAGCAAAGTCATGATAAAAAAATACCCAGTCTCGTATGTATGTAGTCGGATTCCACGCCTATTGAAAAATGTTTTGACTCGCGCTTGCTGGCGTATCGTAGGCGAAAATTCAATATTATAATTTTGCGCAAATTTTTAACGGTGCAGCTTGAGCCCTGAACCCTATGCTGCAAAAGAGTCAATCGCTGGAGGAATTATTTGAGCGTCGATGGTAGTGGGGTTTTTGCTGACTTCGGAAGCACGTGCCGCGACCGTACCGCTCGCGCTGGAATCGCCGCCGTAATGAGAATTCAGAGTAATCTTGATTGTTTTTCAACCTATTTGATGCCAACAACCAAAAAACTAACTAACTGTCAAGAAAGCCCTATGATGTACATCCGCAGCGACAATTCCGGCGGGAGCGTCGCGGTCGTGTAGCGTGCTTCCCGGGTCTAAGCGCACTTACATCATCGCTCACTGTACAGCAAGCCAAGCATATGTACCACTATTTTTTTGCAAGCAGGACAGCTTCTGAATATTTCAAAATTAGCAACATAAATACCTTATTAAGCAGTTATATAGCTTTCAAGAACATTAGATGTTTTGTGTTAAAAAGGATGATACTTCATGGCTACGTTAATGTTAATCTCACATTCAGGGAACTCCATATGGCAAGTTGGATACGGACAAGTGCCGCGGCGCGGCGTGGCACTCTGGCTGTCTGCTGCACTCCCCGACCGATAATGCTTTAAGCATGTTCTCTGATGCTCTCTGCCCCAATGGTGCCGCACCGCGACATTAGTTCGTATCCAACTGGGCGTTTGGAGTTCCCTGTAGGTAAATGTATGAGCTTTGACTTTTCCCCGTATTTTATTAATGGGCACCTTTTATCCTGATTGAGTTCTTCCCGAACCCACCAGGATTCAACAGCCTCGAATTCGAATTTTCGTATCGCTGTCGCGTTCTGTTGTTTCGTTTTCTCGTCGAGACGACATTTCGCATGCAAGCGACGCAGCGCGCAAATCCATTACCTGCATCCCCGCGGCTTTTGCTGTGCTTTTCTTGCCCAGCCTCGTACCAAATCTACATGCATGCCTAAGCAGAGCACCTGCACGTTCTTTGTGTACATTTGTACATGCGCACGTGCAGCTTCTCATTTTACAAACAAAAACGACAAGCAGTTGGTTTAGTTTTGATTGAAACGCCGCACGCAAGGGAGGTGAACTTTCGGCGCCGTCACGTGCCATACTCGTACACAGGGTGGTGAAAAACGAGGTTAGGTTTCATATTCATATAAAAAGGTTTCATAGCAAAGAAAAGCAGCGATGGCTAACATGACTAGCTCTTCAAGAGAGTATGTAAAGTTAAGAGACGCAGAATGTCAAACTTGGTACGTAGTCAAGTTTTTCATGGATAGAGTCTCCAAGCCACACTAAGATATCAACAAGTGAGCGTTTATCCGACTGGAAAAAGGTTCATATATTGGATACGTACCCTTGACGGTTGGATACTATTCAAGGTTTTCTAACCAGAGATGAGCTTACATTGTGGATGAAAGAAGGGGACAACAGGAAGCTTCGTTATATTTTTGCTAAAATTTATCCATTCATCTATTTTATGCATAGTTTGAGCATTTTTATTAGATCTACTTGTTCATTTTGGGTATAGATGGTAAAAATAAACCTATCAAGAAGTATAAAATGAAGGGTAATCGTTCTTGCACTGCAGTCATGGAAAAGCCGCGTTGCGTCAGTCTTGCGGCGCGATAGCTCAGCTAGGCGGTGTGCTTCCTGGGTGTGATCAGGATTCTTGCTTTGCCTATCTCCTCCACAGTTGGTTACTCCACCTCCATGCATTCAACTAGTCGGAAAAATAAGCAAATCAGGAATCCCAACAACGCCAAAGATCCGCTACACTCAAGTGTCCTGACCGCGCCGCAGGCCTGATGCGTCGCGGTCGCGTTTATCTGCAGTGCAATAACGATTGTCTTTCATGTGTTTTCTGTTTATGGCAATGCCTACGTGAAATTGGAGAATTATCGATGGTTCCATTGGCTTTTCTTTTTTATGGCTCTTCTTTCTAAATAATTTTATCTTTACTCGTCGAAAAATCTATGCGAGGCTTCCTGGCACGATCTCGAATGGTCTATTCAACAGTTGATCGTTTGCATAAGGTACTAGCTGGTCTCAGATTGGTTTATCAACTACAGGGAACTCCAAAGAGAGCATGATCAAAGCATTATCGATCGAGGAGTGCACAGACAGTCAGAGTGGCACGCCGCGCCGCGGCACTGGCCGTTTGGAGTTATCACACATTTTCATGAGTTCCTGTTGGAAATGTCCAAAATTTTCTACATTTTTGCATTTCATAGAGATCTGCCGACACGCGACCTTAGGTTTCCGAACCACCACTGCGATTTTCGAAATTCTTTGTTGTTCACCCCCACGTTCCCACGTTTAAGTTATACGAAAAACATATAAAAATTCATTGACGATCACTGTTGTGAGAAGCGGCGTCGTATTCCTACGTCACCACTTAGGGAACGAAGTCGGGATTTTTTCGATGTTACAATGGCAGCTGCTTAAATTCAGCAGTAGCCGAAAACACTGATGAAATCGTCAAATATCCGTGGCAAAAGCACAATACGCGTCCCAGTTTCTATTGAAAATCGATGGCTGGACGAGTGAAGCGCTCCCCGTTTGCCGTTACAGTTCTGTTTTCTCTTTCATATTAGTCGGCTAGTGGTGTACTCGGTGGAGATCCATGAAATCCACGGGCTTTCTACTCTAATCCAGGCAATCTTGAAGGATTTTAAAGGCCCGAGAATGAGCTACAGCGTCATTTCCTGTCTTCTTTCCTGCTTGACCATGTTTCACAAGCTGTTTTCCATGGATTTTCCCGTCTTTGATAAATTTGGAAAAAACCACTTACAGTTAGTCCAGCAAAATCTTGAACGGTAGCTTAGATCACTTGATTTACCCCAAGTCCTACAGCAATTTCGTTTTTCCCCATTTCTGGGAACTCCTCCTGTCTTGAATCCCCAAGCGACTGTAGACTGTCCCTTGAGCCGGCATGCATCATTGAGATTACCTAGGGTAAACATGTTAACGTCCCTAAATTGCGGGTGTAAAATTAGGAGCGGTAACATGTTTATTCTGGGTAATCTCAAGGATGTATACGTAACGGCAGAATACCCAGGAAATGATATAATACTCAGGTAGGACATGACGCAAAATTTGAGATGCTTTTATCTAACACATTCTGGCAATGTGCTCAGTCAGTTGATACGCATGTGCGCTGCGTGGGACCGCGTGCTCAACCGGTTGATCACAAATGCGTGCTTGTGGGACCGTCCGTGTCCCACGCTGTGCACCACGTCGAGAGTATGAGGTCGCGAATGTGTTAAGACCGTGATTGTCATGATGCCAACTTTTTTTGAACATGCTCGAATTTTAAATTTGCGATGGCGGGAATCGTGAAAGTTCCCAGGAATATTCTCAGCTACCCGCTCATCTGGGCTGGACGAGTTACTCGAGCAAAAATTGATGAGATTCCATATTTTTACAACTACATATCATAGTTATCCGAAACTAATGGGAATGGGGCGTTGAACCCGAAATAGGCGGCACTGACGAGTTCTGTGATTGGCTAGTTGGGTGAATTGACCATTCGCAGAGCTCAGTCGCTCCGCCCTTTCCAGGTATGACGCTCTACGCCTGAAATTAATAGTTCGACCAGAGCATGCTCATTTGTATCGGGAAAACTCGTCCATTGCAGAGCTGCGGGTGGGTGACAAGCTTTCCGGGAAGGTTCATGAATCTCAGAACAGAATCGGGCCCTCTAGTTTGGCCTAAAAAGTGAGTTTGAAGTGAATGGGGGGGGGGGGCTAAAGGGGTAGCGGATTTTTACCTTTGACCTGGACCTGGACGGGATTAATGACATGGTTTCAGACGGGGATTGAGGTTCGGTATTATGCCAGGTCACAGGGAATTCTTCCATAGAAAGATTGGATGGATCACTAATGGGATAAAGTAGTCTAGGCGAAGAAAAATCGCCAAAGACGTGAGAAATTGCATATGTACATATGTATGTCTGGAGTCTTGCGTCATAATTGAATCCCTAGTGAGTTGCTATTCTCAGAGCAGCACTTATTTCTTAAGCGTATGTGTCCCACGCATAGAAAACCACGTACTTGTACATAGTAACAAGTTTGTTACTCTATAATAATGTTCGCGGCTTCTCAACGTCGAGGTTATCGATCACGACCGGGATGCATTGTTTAGTTCACCCAGGGTAAACGCTGTGACACCCGTATCGATTGTGGGTGAAATTGAATGGTGTTAGTCTGTTTACTCTGGGCAATTTTAATGATGCATTCGTCCCCAGGGTGGCAGGTGCTGGATGGATTCGGATGATTTTCTGCTGTCTTTCCATCTGCTTCAGTGATAATGGTTTTCTCTTACCATTCGAGGTGTTCTTACCTTAGTAACATTGTTTTGGGTATGATTTAACCGAAAAATAGTTACCCTCAAGCAGTGAAGTTTATAAACATGACTTCCGTTCTGTTAGTGTTTTGTAGGAAAATATGTAAAAATCCGGGAGGAACCACAACAACAAACAGTAGAACTGAAGATATCATATTTGTACATAAGATTTTTCAAGTTTAATTTTTACTATTTTTTCCAGTCAAATCCATTGATACGAGCAAGAAGAAGTACTGTTATTTCTTATCCCTGTTTTCTTTTATTTTTCCTTGGAATGAATTGTTTCTGATGTCACTCATGAGAACATCCTATTCTCTTCAAATCTCACTCACTTTCCATTTCCTCTTCCTTTTCCTTTTTTTAGGAGAAAACACTGAAACTGTACAAATACATACATAGTCGTTGAATAAGCACAGCTTCACAGTTAATTTTCAGCTGCATTCAAATTTTGCATTCATTTGCGTCACTACATACGTATATCGAAAACAAATATCCATGGATACAATATTGTGGATACAATACTCTCTGTGGCTATTCACTTGTGGCAGGGAGATCCACGTCATTTTGAAATTGTCCTCGTATGACAGATACACTACATTCGACCTACATTCAAAGCTATTTTTGCTATTTTTACGGGTGGAATGCTCGAACTCCCAGGACTACGCTTCATTTCATGTTTTTGTACACGGAAAAACACAGTGATGGTATTGTATTCGTCTGAATCCTTGAACATCCTTGATAAGAATAGAGAGTTCCGCTTCCCAAGGAAGTGCTTCATCCATTTTTCCCGCCAAATTTTCAGTCTTCAGAAGAAGATTCTGCCTATTTCCTTTGGGAGAAGCGCTTAGGAAGCATGTAAACGTTGATGTTTGAGGCTTCAGGGATTTGACGAAAAGTGCAGGGTTTGCGTAATAATCTGGCCTCAAAAATGCTAATTTTCCACTATTGCCTCTTCTCAAGGATAATTTCTTATTTCTCCTATCCCGAATGGAAACTCCGCATGTTCCTGAATAAATGGTGGAATTTACGTTCTCATCAGTCATCAGAATAAGGATATTTATTTCGCGTACAAATTTTTAATGCCATCCTTAGCGAACCTTCAAATTCTCGGAATGGGATGTTGTTCGAAATGGACGAGTTTCCCTTACAGGATTTATTTCACATCGGTATCACTAATAATGAGTCCTTTCTACGACCCGATGTACCTCATTGTCCAGAAAACTCACCCAATACAGATTTATTCACAAGTTGAAGCTCTCTTTGAGGTGAATCCTGCTTCCACCGTTATTTTTTTAGGATATGCGCACATTCTCCTCTCATTTTCCCATTCATTCATTCATTCATTCATTCATCCGTTCATTCATTCATTCATTCATTCATTCATTCATTCATTCATTCATTCATTCATTCATTAATTCATTCATTCAATTTCATTCATTCATTCATTCATTCATTCATTCATTCATTCATTCATTCATTCATTCATTCATTCATCCATTCCTTTCATTCATTCATTCATTCATTCATTCATTCATTCATTCATTTTCATTCATTCATTCACATTCATTCATTCAACCATTCATTCGTTCATTCATTCATTCATTCATTCATTCATTCATTCATTCATTCATCCATTCATTCATTCACCATATTCATTCATCCGTTCATTCATTCATTCATTCATTCATTCATTCATTCATTCATTCATTCATTCATCCGTTCATTCATTCATTCATTCATTCATTCATTCATCCGTTCATTCATTCATTCATTCATTCATTCATTCATTCATTCATTCTTTCATCCGTTCATTCATTCATTCATTCATTCATTCATTCATTCATTCATTTATTCATTCATCCGTTCATTCATTCATTCATTCATTCACTCATTCATTCATTCATTCATTCATTCATCCGTTCATTCATTCCCTCATTCATTCATTCATTCATTCATTCATTCATTCATTCATTCATTCATTCATTCATTCATTCATTCGTTCATCTCCATCGCAGTTCCCGACTCATAGATACGATTCATCCAGGAAGAAGATGCTCTACTGCGAGTTGCGTGCGTGCGATCGCGTGCGTGACGTAGTCTTTGGCATAGGCTAAAAATTAGACATTACTTGTGGTATGCTCTTGGGCTTGAATGCATCACTGAGGTTACCCAGGGTAAACGTCTTGCACCCGTGTCGACCTTCGGTAATTTTGTGTGTCGTAAATACGTTTACTCTGGGTATTCTCATTGTGCATTTTCCTGAGGCATTCCAACTATGAATCTTCTCGCATAAGTGAGTGGTTATAGCTATGTTTAATGAAATACATATAAAAGTTAACTATAAATACAAAGTATAATGAGGTATATGTAAAAAATGAAATCAATGCGATTAGAAATTATAAAAATAGGTATATGGTGTGAAATACATAAATATGTATCAATTTCTGACCTGTCTTTCTGATTTTTGCTGTTTTACGTCAGCTGTTCTCTGTATATTGCTCTGTATGTATATTACCAGTGTTTCTTTTCTTCCTTCATTTGTTCTTTTAAATTCCCCTTCTTTCTATTATAATTGGTACCATTTTTATATTCTTTCCATAATTCATAACTGAAATTTGCGACTTATATTCATGTGACCACTCTCTCATCCACAAATTTCTCCCGTAGGAGGAATAGTAAAATGGAGAGGAATGGTTTTTTGAATGTTTTCCTCCCACTATGTACGCCTACATTCATTCACTAATGTGAGAATTAACGCATGTGAAATGGCAGTTGGAGGATGAAAACAAACCACGCGAGATGAGTTATTCGTATCGTTCTTCTATGAAGTATGTAGTTGTTCATTAGGGATGATTTTGTTGGTGGCGGAAGGGGGAAGCCACGCCCACTGCATCCCTCGTGGGAGGTATGGAAATCTACCTTATACGGGTTTTGTGTTACCCTTTTTTGAAGTCCACCCGCATGTCTCCAGATTATTCCCTTCCCCTAATATGGTGTCCTGAATATCCTGGATTTTTTACATGTCCCGCATCATTTCTGTCTGTAAAAATTTCGGATTTTTCGGGTTTTCCCTTTGAATTGCTGTTGCCCTAGCTTCGTAGGTCTTGCGGGTTTCACAGAAAACTGGAGCTGAAAAAAATTGGCTGCCATAAATAGCGTAGCAAGAAGCGTGGTCAAAGCAGATGGAGCTAGATGC
>JARK01001511.1:238649-262449 GCA_000688135.1 Ancylostoma ceylanicum
AAATTTCCGGCAAAATTAGCACAGTCCTACTCGACAAAAGAAGACACCTAGAACTGCGACTACTGTGTTTCTTAGTAGTCCACGTAGTGCTTGTTTTTGGATTCTTATGGGAGGTTGGTAGCTCTTCTCGCAAGTGGTCTGTAGCTGCTTCAACATCGAGGTTTCCACAAAGCAGAACGAAGATCTGTATTTTGGGCGAGCGTAGCGTCGGGATCAGTGAACATACAGCACTCACACTTGCAGAGGGTCAAGTAGGCAAAAAGTACTCTCGGGTCTTAGATTTTCCCTTAATCAAGTCCGCTAGATCTGCGGCAAGTGCATGGTCTAATAGCAACTGCGTAAAAAATTGAATGTCTAAGGAAGAGTGTGGAGTTGGCCCCAGTTCTGCTTCATGACGCTTGATTTTGCGATGTTTTGCCTCAATTTAGTGGAAACAATCGAATTTGAGCTTGAGTTCCAGTTCATTGTACGTGTTTACACTGCTGCTGATCCGATCCATTACGCGCTATCGATCGATATATCGATTACTTGGAGGAAAACCAGTAAACGGAAAGTTTACTCCGACACTCAGTAGGTCATCGGAAAGATCTTCTCGAGACAAATCGAATGGTGACTAAATCGGTTCGATTGGAGCAGTTCTGAGGAAGTTATGGCAAAGCGACGGTGAGCGACGGTGACTCCGCGGAGCGACCGTCGGTTTTCGACATCCCGTGAGCAGTATTGTAAATTAAGGACTGGGTACATATCGTGGGAATAATGACGTTTGAGCTCTTTGTCTTGTATTTTCGTTTCCTACCGGGAATGTGGAATTCTTGTGAGATTTCACAAAAATCCTGAATTGAGAGTACTTTGGCCGACCTAGAAGACAGGTGATAAAAGTCAAGCACAATCCAATGAATCTAGTAGTTGTTTACTTGGATTTTTTTTCTCAGGAGAGAGTAGTAGAAATTCAACTGAATTCTTTTCGACTTTCGCAAGTCGTGCTAGTGCAAGCAGAATTTTCCGAGGCAACATTTTCTGACGGCAATGTCCGCTTCTTGCTTGAATCCCAGCTCTCTTGGAAAGGTTCTCATATTTCTCCACTTTCTATATTTTGACTAGTAGTACCACAAAATCTACCAAATAATGCCATTGTTTCCAACAAAATGAAAGAGGAAACTCGTCCAGAGTTCCAGGAATGTTTGTACGCTGCTATGACGCAAGGCCATAATTCGGCTACAATTGAATAATAGATGAAAATTGCAATGTAGCTTGATTGATTTTGAGGTGCATAGTGCTAGTATGAAATGACGCTAGCCTCTTCTTGCCTATTCAGCAAGGAAGAGACTTTTTCCTCGTTTACGTATACGTTGGAATTTCATACTAAATGGCAAATTACAACAAGAAAAAATTGACACAATATGTATGAGAAAAAGGTCTTTACTTTTGTTCATTACCTCATCGAATAATTCTTCATTTGTTACCTGCAGCGGACATTTCCATCACAAAAATTCATCACGGTCAGCTGAGAACTGTTTCTGTACTCCTCATTATTTTCCTTTGCAAAGCTGTTCGTGACATTTTCGCTTTTTCCTTCGACTTTTCCGTGTGAATCTCCGCCTATTCTATTAGGTTGTGTACAAATAAATTGCGTTTTTTGATGGTTAACTTCGAACGTTCATAACTCAGCTCAAACATAACTTTACTGAATGAAATAAGCGCTATTAGAATCTACACATTTCTGCCAACGTTCCACAAGATCATTAATTCCCTTGCGATAGAAATCCGTAGTCTTGGAGGCAATGAACTCGCTGAAGGCATTTTCGGCATCGGTTTGATTCTTGAATACTCTTCCCTTGATGAAGTTGTCGAGGTGCTCGAAAAAGTGATAATTCGTTGGCGACAGGTCCGGCGAGAATGCTGGATGAGGCAGTATATCGTAGCCCAGGTCGCTCAAGTTCTGCGACGTTTTTCGTGAAACGTAGGATCGGGCGTTATCGTGGAGAAGGACTGGACCTTTTCTCTTGACCACTGCTGGACTTGCACATGCCAAACTCTCATGCATTTTGTTCACTTGATGACAGTATTTTTCTTCGTTGATGATTTCACACGGTTCCAAGAACTCATAATGCAAAATTCCACCAAATAGTGAGCATAGTCTTCTTTTCCTACAACTTCTTCTTCGGGAATTTTTTCGAGGGCTCATCTTTGTCCAACCACTGCGAAGATCGTTTGCGGTTATCGTACAGGATCCACTTCTCATCGCAGGTTACGATTCGGTCAAGGAAAGGCTCGTTCTCATACCGCAAAAGCAGCTCCGATGAGATCTGGTAGCGTCGGAGCATCTGTTCAGCGTTTAGTTCATGTGGCACCCTGTGATCCATTTTCTTCACCTTTCCATTTTTAACCAAACGCTTGATGACAGTGGAAAATAACACATAAGAGCCTCCACTATCTCACGCACAGTTTTTCGTGGGTCCGATTCTACCAGAGACTTCAGAACGTCGTCGTCAAGTGCACGGGTCCGACCTCGACCTGGTTCATCTTCAAGGCTCGTGCCTCCGGATCGGAACTTTTGGAACCAGAGTTGTGCAGTGCGTAGCGAAGTGACATCTGGTCCCCATGCTTTCACAATATTTTCATGAGCCTCCACTCCTTTTCTTCCAAGTTTAGACTCATGAAGCAAAATGGTACGAATTTGTGCCTTGGAGAGCATCTTGGAAATCCGGTTATAAGCAATCCACGAATGAGTTGCAAAACAAATGAAAGCCAGAGCAGGATTGAGCGATAGATAAGCTTTCGAAAGATATGCAACAATGGCAACATCGAGTGAATAGTACACGAAAAAGAGCAGGTCAAAAATTGATCTGCAAAAAAACGCAATTTATTTGTACACAACCTAATATTTCCGTTTTGTGATATACAGTAGCGGCCATAAATAAAGATATGATCAGTGGCACTAGTGAAGACAGAATTTCGGACTATAACTCAACTATGGATAAAGATATTTAGACCAAATTTAAGGATATGGTGAGGGTCTAGGTGTTCTTTCTTTCCGTTGCTCGGCATTGACATAAACTGCTTCCAAGCAGAACTACCACGTTTCAAATGAAAATTCACTGTTTTATTAACATTACGATTTTTCGACTGTATCGCGACATCTCAGCTACGGAAGAAATTATTTTATACCGTATCGTAAGCGAGCAATTTGCTGTATAAATTGCTTTCCATGGTCCTTCTCTTCACACAAAAAAGTGGGCTTGTCAAAAAGTCGTGTAAAAGCATGAAAAAGGAATTTTTTACAATTCCAAAGGAGAAACATCGGTCCCGCCGCGGAATATTTCTATGATATCCACTACTAGCAACTATTCTGGCTTTGAAATGAGAACTGTATTGCTGTTCATATGCTTAGGATACAATCAAACCGATTTTTTTTTGGTGATTTCGATTATTTAATTTCGTCCTCCCGTTTGAGCAGCAAAGGAAGCACAGTAATAGCATTGTGGTGGAAATAATAGACAAATATGTGCCCAATCTGTACCAACTCTTCCTTTCTCCCAGTAGTCAGTAGCTGGGATGCTTCATAAAATCTACGAAATCCGAGAAAGTTAATGTTTGGGCTCAATAATCCATGTTAATTGAAGCTGTGTCAATGGTAAGCTGCCATTGGAAAGCGCTCATGGAGTTTCAGTTCATACTAAAATTTGGTTGAGATAGCTCAACGTTGAAGCGAGTTATGGCAAAAGATTCCCTGGTCAATATGGCTCTGATCATATCTTTATGGCCTCTACTGTATGTATGCATCCTGTTCCTTTCCGAGATGCAATCATCCAAGTATATATGTTTCAGGTAAACTTCCTCACAACGACGATATATTCAACTGTTTTGATATTTTATGGATGTTTCTTCCGTTACGCGATTGAGCGGATTGATCCTGGATAAGTGCATGTTTGCGTGCGTGATCATGGTGGTTACTGGTGGACGAGTTTTCACTATACATACCTACTATATGGCGTCAAAGTAGCTAAACACCTGTAAATCTTTCAACAGGCACTCAGCTTTCAGTACTAGACGGTCGGACGCAAGTAGCATAAATGACCTTTTCTGCTGCGAAAAACGGAATTGATTCATGAAATTTCTAAAATTGATGCTACAACCAATGATTCCTTATAGCACGTATTGTTCTCGGATTGTTTTTTTATTTTTCTCTATTCTGCAGATGTCTTTTCATCTGGTTCACTTTTCATCTGTCAGTTTTTTTTTAAATTCGGGACATGGTGTTTATTGGGCGAATTCCTGGGAAAATTCCAAAAAAAAAAAGCGAAAAATTTCGAAAAAACTTGAAAATTTCAAGGGAATTCAATTGTTGACCAAGTTGCTTGTAGATAATGCTACTGAATATGACATGGGGTATGAAGTATTGAAATACTAGTAAGAAGTGAACCTAGTCGAGACCTTTGCAATGAAATCAAAGCTGATTTTTCTTTAATTTTTAACTTAATTAGCTTGGTTTTTAATTTTATTGATTTTTTCTTTAATTTTTAATTTAGTTAACTTCAATACAAATTTCATTTGTTACACTGAATTCTCCCACCCACTCTTAATTTCGGGAGGGAATGATTCCTTCCTTTCATCTAGGAGATTGACTGATTTACCCGGGTGTGTATGATCGTGCGGGAAAGAGGGGCGTAACCAAGTGGCTCTGATTGGCGCACTCGGCCCGTCCGTCACACCCATCTATTTGAGCTCGAACGGCGTCAATCCCATCCATACATGGTCTATTTGTGCTTAGCGCGGTGCGAGTCCAAACAGATGGGCGTGGCGTGCGGCCCAAATGTTCCAATCAGAGTCGCCTGGTTACGCCCCCTTCTTCCCTCACTATGATACATACCCGATTTAGCCACATGGATGCCCTCCTGAGCTTTTTTTTCAAGGGTTTCTGCTCGTTGGGTGTCGGTTTTTATGTGGATTTACTGATTCATTGTTTGTTTACTTATTTACTTGCTTATTTGTTTGTTCGTTTGAAGCATTGTAGCACTGTTGGATCGATGTTTGCTTCATACGGTGGGAAACTTTGTACATACTATTTACATACTTTTGCCGTCAACATACTTGTTCCCCTTACTGTTTTCTTAAAGCTGCTACTACTCCGTATATTTCTTAACTTCTATGCACTTCAATATCCAGGAAATACTTTGAAATAATTCATATTTTGCAAAAAGTTTGTTTCTGGCTAGTTCATCCTGAAAACTAACCAGTGGCTGACATAAAAAGTGGGCGGGAGGTGGCGGACGTAAAAAAAAAGAAAGCAAAAAATAATAAAGACAAGGGCAGAACCTTCGGTTTTGGTCTGTGGAACCTTTGGTTCTCTGAATATTTCGTCCAAACCATGGATCGAGGGGAAAACAGCGTTTTCCCATACTTTTCTGTACTCTCACATCATTTGCAGAGAAAATCGCCCGGAATTGCCTGTCTCAATCCGAAAAGGCCGACAGCACGGCTTCCAATCTGCAACCAACGCTCGGAGGGCTCGCACGATTATTTATGACGCCGTTTGATGAGAACCACCTTCGCAGCTACAACACGAATGACGACCGAATGACGTGCTCCTGCCGGGCCATGATTTGTCGGCGGCTTTGTGGTCGTTCCGCTCCTCGTTTTTTTCCCTGGATATTAGGATGCCCCGTGGGAGTATTGCTATTTCCTTGTGTTTAGCCATCGTTTTGATCCTGTGGATTTGCTCAGAGTTGGGGCTGGAAGCCAAAGTTGTGAAGGCGTCAGTGCAGCATCGCTTTGGAGCCCTACTTGTGGAATTTAACGATTAACGACTTAACGAACTTTCGTAACCGTCCGAAACAACCCGTTTAGCGTGGATTTTACAGAATTCCTCCTTTCGAGGTTTCTGGAAATATGTAGGTGCGGAATTTGGAAGGGACAAGTGAAGTTCATCAATTTTTACTTGATGGAAGTGGAGACTCCGGACAGCCTCCTAGGAACGATCCTTTTCCAAGAACTTCAATTATCCTTTCATCTCTTCTTTCTATTTTTCTATTTTTCTTTCTGCCTGGAAAAGTTCGCTCAGCTCTTCTTTCCAGTAGTATGCTTAACCGGTTTTTTTTTGCTAATTTGCATTTGTGAGGTGTCGTTCATTTGCTGTCATTCTTTCTTACTGGTACTGTACGATTACTCTCGGATTTACTTATCTATTTTTTGGATTTTTCAGTTCTTTCCTCAGAAAGTTCCAAGTCAAAAATGTCAAAAATTTGCCTAAAAACATCTAATTTGTGTTCTCTGTGTTTTTTCCATTACATTTTGTGAAGCATTCATGTACAGGGTATGCCAAAGTGATGGGTGCAAGATACAGTATATTTCCGGTGGTTACGGGACGTAAACTTTCGATTGGCTGAAACTCTTCCTTGTCTGGATATATGAAGGTGCAGTACAGGGTTATGGTGGTTAGGCTATAGATCCAGCGGTGTGACTAACTATAAGTGAAAACTCCAGGAAGAATATGCAAAATTTCGGTAGTAACTCGAAGGCTTCGGATATTCAGCCAAATTCACAGCGCAAAGACTGTACCCATCAACTATCAACGTACATACATAGCACCACTTCTACATAGCACCACACTACCACAGGGTTGCGGTAACTTTACTGAAAAACGTCCTATTTCATTTTCAGAGAGAATGCACAGGAGATTGCGCAATCACAGCCAATTTCCCTCAAGAGTTCACATTTTGAGAGAGGCTTGTGCTATTGTGGGAGCTTATTTTTCATGAACTTGCCAATCTCAATCTTTGCTTACTTTTTTGTTTTTCTTCCCTTAGAATTCAGGGAATTCGGTTGCGTTTGAGATACTCCATAAATGAAAAAAAAAGCATATCAGACCACTAAGTAGATTAAAGAGATGTAGATGTAGATGTATGTACAATGTATGTAGATGAAGTATAGTATTTGGGAATGGCTACGGGGCGATGGTTCATAAATTGATCAGTAACGCCTGTTTTACTATGAATTAACGATTAACGAGTTTGCGAAGCCACACCCATCTCGTGCTTTTTTACCTTATTTATTATTTGTATAGGTCTTTACATTTTTTTTGCTGTGATTATATCAGCCTTCCTTGCATACTTTTGATCTGAATTAAGCCACCGAGGTACTCGCTTTCTCATTCATTCGTTCGTCCATTCATTCATTCATTTTCTCCAAAGTTAGCTTATACTCGTTAGGTTCGAGTGCAATCTCAAAGAGCAGTAACTTGAATAATTTGAGTAATACGGTATTTAAGTAGGATTCCTGCGGTTGTGCACGGAAATTCTTGAAGCATCAAGAACGTGCTAAAGCATTCAGCGAGTCCCCCATAGCATGCACTCGTTACTTCATCCCCCCTCATTGTCCGATATGAGATGGCGATGGACCGCAAAGCTCAGTGAAGCGTGCGCGCAAAAATTGCCACGGAGAGAAGGTTTGTCGCCGAGCGACCGCCTTGCATCCAGAAATACCAGGAATAGGGAATTGCGAGGCGCTCATTTGCACCCGGAGCAGCGCATGCTCAAGCCACCTTGATGACACGGCTTTTTTGGTTTTCAATTTTCCAGCTCTATTCCTCACGGAGGGGCTTTCATGTGCGACTAAGCGGCGTTTTTCTCGTGTAATCCGAGGCGACACGGCAATTTTCGCAGCTGTGTCTCGACAGTAATTCCTTCATTTGATAGGAATTTTAGTGGAATCCATTTAATGGGTGGCTTTTCGGTCTTTAGCTCGATTGCCAGTGGAAAATCTGCAGATTTTGAACCCTTTGCGGATTATTTATCACTATGAATAGAATACGCAGTCTATTGCGGTTACGGTAGCATGGCTTACTGTAAGGAGTTGGAAGAAGTTGCAAATTACGCCAGAAAAGTGCAGTGGCATGCAGGCCCTCTCACGAGTACCACAGTGCGCCAAATAACCAACCTCTTCTGATTTGGTGAACAATTTTCAAGAGCCTCAGATATGGCCAGGTGATGTTTTACCGGAACAAATCTTACCACTTTGGGTAAAAAAACGCCGTCTAATTCTATCATGGCATGTAAAAACTCCTCGGAGATGCATTGGGAACCCCACAACACAATTATCTTCACCTAGTGCACTTGTGTGCAAAAAATGTGACCTATGGCTAATTTTTTGACCCATCGACAATCAACATCAGTACGCAAAGGACTGTTCTAGAACTGTACGTAGTTACTTGCGTATTTTCTTCTCAGGTTCGATAGATCTGTTCAATAGCATTGTCTACCAGCAACGTTGTCAAAAATTGAATTTCTTCGAAATTTTAAATTTTTCCCGAAAATTTTTTTGAATTTTTTTCGCAATATTTGCCAGGAATTTAACCAAGTCCACTTACATCCACACATACAATTTTTCTCTTACAGTCCTTGTCGAAAGTATAGGAGGACATGCGGTTTCATAGCGTCGCGGCTGCAGAATCGCGGCAGGACCTACTCGACCCTTTCACTTGACGTGTGCTCTCTCCGCATCTCTTGTCCAGGTCCTGCCACGATTCTGCAGTCATGGAATTTGTCTATCTTTTTGAAAAGGACTATGGAGGTCTTAGGCTTCTGCATCAACTTTGAGAAAATTGATCAAATTTGAGCGTGAGTTCTAGTTCATATCGCGTGTTTCCGGCCTTCCTGGCTAGGTCCGCAACACGGCATCAATCGATATATCGATTACTAGCCGGAAACTGGTAGGCCGAATGATTGCCCCGACATTAAGCAGGTCATTTTGTATTTGAGACTAGTATAATTACAACGTGAAGTTCTGGGTATTTGCTGGCTCTCCTTATTTGGTAAGGCTTGATGCTCTTGCTCTCACCGAAGTATCCTGAAAAAGACCCTTATCCCCATTCAGAGACCTTATGACACGGGTGACGTAAGGGTACTCCCCGAATGAATGAGTTTCACCTGCTGCGAGCTCTATTGTTCGCTTATACGCCAACTAGCGTAATTTCCTGAACTTATAAAGTGCGCTGGAATTCGAAACTTCAAGGATTCGGGCATAACATATTCCAGGAAGACTAGGTTCGCACCCATTCTGGTCTTTCCGGTCCCGTTACTCTTCTTTAGGTCCTCATTAGGATTGACACAATAGATTTTATTCGTACTTTTCATGGACACCATGTCGGGTTTTGCGCTTGGCATCTTTTGTGTTTTCTTTCATCTGTTCTGACAATACTCTCGGTCTCCATTCTCTTTTTCATTTTCCATTGTTTGATCATCTTCTAGTTGATTAATCATTCATTTGTTTACCCAAGATGTCGATCAAATTAGTGACCAGAGCGTAATTCAAAGAGATTCTTGGCAAAGCATCCCTTTTCAGGGTATCGAGGCAAATTTTGAGCTCACAATCAGATGAAAAGGAGCACTCTCTTGAAAGGGCATCCAGATGACCGAGATTTTGAATGATGTGGTTGGTGGGCGGGGGGGGGGAAGGTGGAAAATGCTGATGACTGAGTCTGGCCAACAGATCCTGAGGAATCATCTGGTCCAGCTGAGATTGTTTGATGAAATTAGGCTTGGTTTTATAATGAAATAATTCCTTGCGAAACAAAGTCTGTGAAATTTTTGTTTCTTCAAGGAAATTTTCGAAGAAATATTAGCGAGTACATAGGCACAGTCTCGGTATACTGTAGTGCACATTTCTATCAAGGTGGAACTCGATTAGGAATCTGGACTACGCGTTAAAAAAGAGCCAATTTACGGAAGCAGCATTTATCCCGGTAAACGTGCGGGATAATTTCCGTTGAACGGAAATTATTCTACTTTGAAAGAGAAGTAATCTAACCGAGTGGCGTCATTTCGTTCATAAAACCACAAGCGGCGTGATTGTTGTGAATTTTTGTTCTTTTTTCTGGAGAAATCTATTGTTCCCTGTTTTTCATTTTAATGACTTCACCTTTGTAATGCATAGCCATTCTAGCCGCCTATACCTGCGACGACATTTGCCTTGAATTCATCCTTTGTAACAGTATGAGGGTAATATGGTCGAATTTATGCAAAAGTCAGAGTACAGACAGGGTTTCCAATAGTTTGGACACAATCTCTGCTACCATTCGCCTATTTTTGGCCTGAAATCTCAAGAAAAATTTCCACCCAGGCTTCCCCAGCTATTTGATGTTCTGATCAATCACGCTGTTCTGAATCGTTTGGCACGGTAACCCCATCCAGGGCCGCATGCATCACTGAGATTACCCATGGTGAACGTGTAAACACCCACAAATTCACCCATCACTACCAGGGGTGCAAAGCGCTTACCCTGGGTGATCTCAATAATATCTCAGTGATACTTCGAGGCCCTTTAGGATTACGGGAGCTTCAAATTAGGTGCGGTACCGCATACAATCTTCTGTATTCCTGCAAAGGACGGCCAATTGATGCGCTGAACCCGCATGCCATCATTTTCGCGCCACAAGTTGCACCACAAAAATTCAGCTGAGATTGCGGTGTGGTGAGACTGTACTGTAAGAAGTTTATAGCTGAAAATATCGTAAGATACTGGAAAAATAGGTAAATCCAGGCCCGAAAGTGATAGTGTACAAGAAAATGCTGATGAGCGTGATCAGCGTATGAAAAACAGGCGCTCTGTAAAGTTTTGGAAGATACTGTGAGATACCGTATCCACCGCTGGCTTACTGTGATACTAGAAAATTGGGTTACGATACAAAATTAGTCGGATTTTCGTATCAGTGCATAGAATAACCCTCTCAGGTAAGTTCCCTCTTTCTTTACCTGTTAGATTCTAAAGCAGAGCCTTGATGCATCCTTGAGATCACTCAGGGTAAACACACTGACGCACGTGCTAACGATGAGTAAATTCGTGCGATGTTGACAAGTTTACCATGGGTAATCTCACTGATGCATGCGGCTCCAGAAGTGATCGACTAGGGCCTTACGTATCTTTTAGGGAAGTAGAAATGACAAGGATACACTTCTGGATATCCCCAAGGAAGAAATTTCGAATCCATGATCGTCTTTCCTCCACTTGAGGAAATTCTGCATTTCTTGCGTTTGAATTTAGTCCGTTTTAGTAAAAATGCGAGTTGTAGAGAAATTAGAGAAAAGGGAAATGAGCGAAATAGTGAAGAATTTGGCGAGGGCGCAGAGATAAATCACATCTAGTGCACATTTAATCAAAGTTGTCATTCCTGGGAGAGAATGGAGTGAATTGAGTTCTATCTAATCCAGGGCGGTTGTTCATGGATGTGTAACCAATAAAAACCAGGCTAATAAACCAATTTTGACTGTCTGCGTCTCCTAACATTGCATTGTCTGTAAGATAACCAATCTGGCTAACCACCATTGGTTTGCTTGGCTAGCGTTTCCTGAACCCTAGCTTAGGGCCCATTTGAAAGAATGCGATTCCGAGGTTAATCCCATCTATTTCTGAAAGACCAATTTTCGTTTATCGGTCGACAATTTGCGAAATTTGCAATGGATAAAATTTACTGCGTGTTTCTGATTAACTTTGTGCATATTTGCGTAATTCCGCATGTCTAGACTAATTTTTCGTGCAATTAGCCTGAAATTACAGTGTTTGTCTATGTTGGCTACGTAACAAGCTGCGCATATATTGAATGGCGGGAAAATTTGACCCTTTTGAATCGGAATTTATTGAATAACTCTCAGTATCTAAATGGCAATGGTGCTGTCAAAAATTTTTCGTACCGGACGCGGTTCAAATTTAGAGGTAAAGTGTGCGGGGGGGGGGAAGGGGGAGAGGTGTCGCTGGGTTACTGTACGGTTGGCTCACGTCCAAATTGAAAGAAGGCGTCGTGTAAATCACTGTGTCTGCAAATATACAAACTACGTGGCGTAATTTCGATTTCAGGGTCGATAATTAGATTATTTATTTATTTATTTATTTATTTATTTATTTATTTATTTATTTATTTATTTATTTATTTATTTATTTATTATCGGCAGAGCACGGAAGAGAACGAAGTGGAACAACAAAAAAGTGAAAGAAATCCGATAATGATCAAACAACATAATTAAGCTAATTAATTAAATAAAGAAAAAATAATAATTGATAGTGTAGTGGTAAATAGAAAATTATTTTATTGTGTATTAGAAAGACGTGAAGTAACTACTGCTGTTGTTTCTTGCCTACTTTTACATGGATTTTGTTTATTTTTCATTTCCAGTGAAAATTCGAGAATTTCTCCTCTATGGCCGTTGATTTCATAAGATTTCTATCTTTTTTTTCGCGTTGAAGCTTCATCGTTCATACTTTGCTGCCCTTTATCTCCGTCCGGTGCGAGTTTTTCATTGTTGTCTAGAAATTTCAATCTTTCACTCGTTGCTACAAGGAACTGGGTGTTCCGCGTGTTTTCTGCTCGATTTTCGTCGCAGCGTCGTTCGTTTCCGCTTCGTTCGTGTTTATACAAAGCAATTATCCGCTGGCTGTAGAATTGTGTGCTCTGCGGCGAAAAAAGCGCTCATTAGCAACGCCTCGCCCTTCCGCCAACGACCACGCTCATCACCTGCGGTTACATGGATCCGAGGTTTAGTTACCCAAGTTGAGATTTGCCTTACGTTTCAAAACTTTCAAAAAAAAAAAAAACTAGGATTATGTTGCTTTATTCGGAGCAAATTTGGCCGAACTGTAGCGTCCTTAAGAGTTTGAGTTCGCGCCATGTCTCCATGGAGCGCGCGTTCGCCATGGAGCGCGGAAACATCAAACACAATGCAGTTACTGCATTATATGACTGAAATTGTTTGGTTCAGGAGGAAGTGCAGTATTTTCTTTCACTGGGGCTTTTTTTTTTACCAGTTATGGCGCCAGGTATCATCCCTCACAGCTGATTCTTAATTATATATTGGTCACGTCACGTCAGTGCGCTCCATAGTCATATTCTGCTCTAATTACGATGGTTCGCATAGGTAATCCTATTATTCTAACCCTTGTAATCAACGGAGATTTGATCCTAGCCGTCCATGCGCTCAATTAACTTGCGCGAAGTAAATCGCTCAGTAACCCAGTTAGGGCTCTGACCTGGGTTATTGCAAGATTACTGGACATTTACCACCCGTAACGGTTACCGTTTGTGCCATTAAGAACCGTCAGAAAATAGAACACCTACCCACTTTGCTCCAAGCTCTCAGAGCATGCATTTTCGTTTATTCTGACAACGATACAAGGGGCTGTCACTTCGCGTTTGGGTGGTATGCTCTGACCCCATGGGTAACCTGTCACGACAAAGTGACATATGCATGATTGAGACAACCCAAGGTAAACGTGGTGGATGCTAACAAATTTACCCGTCTTTATTGCGAGCGTCAACACGTTTACCCTGGGTAATCTTAGTGTTTCACCCATACCAGGATTAACCGACGCTTACCCGATGGCTTTCTGCTGCATGTCGACTACAGGACAGAAAACCTGTTGTTTTTCCATCTTGCCTTGTTAATAAGCCTGTTCTTTTCCCATCATTGTACCAAAAACGGTGGAAGGCCCTAACGCTGCGCGTCTGAGTGCTAGATGTCCGTGGACGTCGTAGCATACGGAGTTTCTCACATATGCATTACTCTTTATGGAATATCAGGGATCATCTCTCCAGCATATTTCCTTCCACCCAAAGTTTGGTCCCGACCAACTTCTAGCCCCGGGATTCCACTGACCACTTCCTGAACATCGCCGCATCAGGCGCGCGGCGTCCGCAGTCGGAACTACGCTTCGTGGAGCAATGAATAATAGGCTAATGGAAGCGAGCGGCGAGAGACAGAGCCGGCCGTGTGTGCTGGAGCCGCAGCAGATAATGGATGCGGAGCCGGCCGGCCGCCGGCGGGGCCCCGACGACGACGACGACGACGAGTGCGGGGCGTGGTCGATGCGTGCGCGCGAGGGGCGGGGCGAAGTGCGCGCGGCAGCGGCGGAGCGCGCGTCGCGGTCGATCACTCGCTGCGACGACGAGGCGCCGCCCGCGCGACTGTGCCCGATCGCCGCGACGCGCGACGCGACTCGATAATCGCTGGCTGCTTCAGATGGCCGGATGACGATGTCGCTGCTATGCGTCACGAGTAAGTCACGAGTCGTCCGTACTTCTTCGCCGTTGTTCCGCTCCGTCGCTCGAGATGTATACGTTGATTGTTTCAGTCAAGAAAGCGCGACTACAAGGCAGCGTTGGTGGGTTTTTTCAGCTGTTTTTCGCTTTTTCTTACTGTTTATCCTTTATTTTTACTCACTTTAACCTGTTTCAACTATTCGATTATCCATTGTATCGCTTTGAACCATTAAAACCTTCGTTTTCTCCACATTTCAAGCTTTTCACTGCTTCCCAAAACCCATTCACCAAGGATTTTTTGCTATTTCGTCTCTTTGATATTGCACAGGGGTGGTTTCTCACGATTACCACCTCTTGTTCCATTTTCTCACACTGATTTTCCATTCTCTTACGGGTTCCATGACGTCAAAGCCTTATATTCACTGGAGATCACTGATCTGTTAAGCGACGCGGTCGTTCTCAATCGATATTGTCAAGTCTTATCACGTGAAGACCGTACGCTCAGAGTTGTGTTGCGTAATCTACGCAAATGCACCAAAGTACACTAGTTTTTCATCTTGAATGATTATACTGTGAATTTTCCCGTGAAAACTCGTACGCGAGGAGTTTTCGGCTTGTGGTTGGGTCCTAAACGGAAAATAAGATGGTCCTTCCTAGAAAAGGCATTTATTTATCGTTTAATTTCTTTTTTTTTTTGAGGCAAATTCCAAGTGTTTATCCTTGCAAGTCCTTCAATCTGAGCTGTTTTCCTGATGTTTTCCTTTCTTTGATGTTATTCGCTGAGTATTTTGTAGTGTGCACAATGCTGTTTATCCGAACGCTTACTAACTCCTCGCCAACTTTAATGTTGTTTATTCCTGTGCTCGAAAATTGTTCTCTGGCGCAATGTTAATTAAAATAGCCGTCGTGACAGACGTGCGCTGCAATATTTCCTTGATGTTTTCCCGTGTTCATATGTTCTTTATGATGACATTTCGTCTGTTGATTGTCTGCTAGTAGACAGATAGGCCTGCTAAGGCCCTCTGTCCCTCTGCTGGGGCTCTTCCGGGATAGGGGATCCTTGCCGTTCCTCTCCGTTTCAGCATAAACATTTAAATTATGTCGGCACTGGCGGTGTTGCTCGTTGACTTCGCCCCCCCCCCGGACCCCTACATTTCACGTTTTAATTATTTTAATTGCCGCTAAACGTGGGCGAAGCGGCCGCGGACTGCTGCTGGCTGCTGCGGGCCGCCGAATGACCGCGGCCGGCCATTAGCAGCTGGGGGCTGGTGTGAACGCGCAGTGAGTGCATGTGACGACGTCATTTTTGTCCTTTGTTGATGCGCGTCTGCAGCGGCAGCAGCTGCTACTGCTGATGGTGGTGGTTCGGTTCTCTGGCGACGTCAATACGGTGCCATTGGCGCTGACGTCGGTCCGCGGACCTCGTTACAAAATGCCGCGGCGGCCGCGGCCCTGCGTCCTTTCACGCCTTGAATTATGCAGTTTCATTATCCATTCGTCCTCTCTCTTTCTCGCTTTCAGTTGTTCGCTGGGGTTTTTGCTCGTTCTTTGTGAGGTAGCGCTAGTCGCAAATGAATCCTAACAAGGGAAGGATACTTGGTGGCCGTGGCCATTCGTGATGGGATGTGTACTACCATATGCAGTTTTTGACGCTGATCTCGAATCCATAGCCCAAATTTCCTGCGGGCTCCTGTGTAGCGAGTTACACCTATTTCTTTTCGCTCAGATGTAATATTCCGTACTCTTTTATGGTCCAGGCTAAGCCTGGTAGCTGCATTATCGTCCTAAAAATATTAAGGTCTCCAAGAGGAAACAAGGGCCTCGATAGTGTGTTGCAGATGCAGCCGCCTTACCTCAATTTAAGCTCGTATATGGGAACAGTACTTAAAATTAGTGACTGACTCCCTCATGGCCTTGCATGGGAGCTTAAATTGGGGTAAGGCAGCTGTATCGGCAATTCACTAGCAGGAACCATGTTTCCTTCGAAATTATTCAACATTTTGAAGACACTGAATCAGCTACCAAGCATAGCCTGGGGCCAAAACAAGAGCAAACTGCATTACATGTGCGCGGAAAGAAATGGGTGTAACTCACTGCACAGAAGTCCGCAGGAAATTTGAGGTACGGATTCGAGATCAGCGTCAAAAACTGCATATGACAGTACACATCTCATCACGAATGGCCACGGCCACCAAGTATCCTTCCCTTGTAAGAAATACAGGAAAAAGCATGCATAAAACATGTATTCCAGTGGTAGAGGTCCGCGCATGCCCCTCACCACCAACTTGTTTGAACAAGTTAAAACAGAAAGCAGCAGGATCGGGCAGAAATCAGAGCGGTAATACCAGTGAAATGCGTGGATGCGCAGACAATCAGAGTGCCGCGTCGCATTCACATGTTGCGGCGCGTGCTATAGGTCCCGATCGCTGCAGTCCCCCGTAAGCTTCCAGAAAAATCCCCAGAAAAAACTGTGAACCACATGAGCTAATTCCCTAACCCTCGTGAGAAACGGCATAGTTTATGTTGGCCCATTTTGCCGCGTTTATTTTCGCCAGCCTCGAAAAAGACGAGAAATGTCCCTCCTAATCAGCCGGAACCAACGTCACCCGACTGGTTCTATTGCAGATGCAGCACTGTTTTTTCATGAGCTTTCCCTGCTGCTGATGTCATGGGTCCGTCCCAATATGGAAAGTTGTACCACGTGTTATGCTTGTTATTCTTGTCGCTCAGTTATACTTTTGCTCTCTGATTTCGATTTTTGAGCATATGCAAGTGTGGGTCGTTACCAAAGTGCGCCGGCTTTCTTTATATTCTTTTGACGTGTCTCTTGTGAAGTTCATGCCCATAAGTCTTTGCGGGGTTTCGGATGCCGGAACTAAGAAAAGTGTGGGAGGCACACATCCATTTGTTATTTCGCAGCAATTTTAC
The DNA here is from genome assembly GCA_000688135.1 of Ancylostoma ceylanicum. Lineage (NCBI taxonomy): Eukaryota > Metazoa > Nematoda > Chromadorea > Rhabditida > Ancylostomatidae > Ancylostoma > Ancylostoma ceylanicum. The sequence goes on from JARK01001511.1 coordinate 255,601, forward strand.
AACTGGGTCCATTGGGTAGAAGAGGTAAAGGTAATCAACAAGTAGTATATGACCTCACGATTTCCATTGGAAAGGGCAAAAAGTGGAAAGCTGGCATGCTCGAGTAGCTCAGAGATTGCGTCTGCGACTTTGTCTGCAAGTGCGGCTGCGGCGCGGTCGCGGCCGGCTAATCAGCTGATTCGATCGATAAATGACGCTGCAAGGTGCCCCTGTTAGGAGATTTCGCTAAGTGACAGTAAGAAAACATCAAATTGGAAAAAAATTGCGCCACAAACCTACAAGAATAGAGGAGGGCGTAAAAGGTAGATCAAACCAGCTGATAAGCCAACCGACGCCACGTCGCAGCCGCAATTGCAGACGAAATCACAGACGCACTTTCCATGCTACCGGACTTCATTTCTTGCGACGTGGGAAGCAAAGCTGAGTGCTGCAATGAAATTCATGGACCCTCCTGGGAAAAATATGGCCTCCGCGCTAATTAAGAATGGACGAGTTTTCCGGGCAAAGCTACAGCTACTGTCATCAAATTTCATTGGCACTATTCCATACCTTCCGTCTCCCAAAATGTGAAAATCAAAGTTTTTGCTGGAAATTTAGCTGTAGGGACTAATCGACGTGATGATAGTGAATACCGTACTTGTTTTGTACTGTAATGCTATTTTTACTTACAAAATTACGGTAGATGCATGGCAGATACGGTATCTCACAGAACCTCTTGAAACTTTGAACTTTGGCGGAGTAATTTTTATGTGCTGATCATGATAATCGCCATAGTTCCTTATGCCATTACCTTTTTCTTACCAGATTTGGCGTTTTTTTCAATTTCCTACAGTAATCCTACCGTAAACGTGGAAAACTCGGTCATGGAACAAAACGGATATGACGCACTTGAAATAATCTCTGTTAGGGCGACACATGAAATAATCCGTCTGTTTCTGGGGGACAGCGAAGATACTGTGAGATACCGTACTTATCGTTTTAAAATATCGTACTTGCCGTGTTTCTACCGTAACTCGGAAAGAATCGCATTACGGTAGAAATTGGGTGTGGTGTTTGTTTTGTCTTGGGTAATAACCACCTCAAACAAAGTTCAAGCGGAAATTTCTTTTTTTCGAGATGATGGGGTAAAAAACATGGGGTATATCCTGGGTCTGGATGCGTAATTGATTTTACCCAGGGTAAATCTGTCGATGCTCTTGGGAGGCGTGCATCATTGATATTACGCAGGGTAAACGTCTCAGTGCTACACCAATATACTCATAACATGGGTGTGATCACGTTTACTCTGGGTAATCTCGCTGATGCATCCAGGTCCTTGTTAACGCCGGGTAAATCTGAGTGTGCTAACAGGTTTACCCCGGGTAATCTCAATGATGCATTCGAGTCGCGAGTAATGATATCCTCTGGGTCTGCATGAAGGTTAACGCTTTCCCGGGAACATTCATGAATCCTGTCCTTGCTTACTCTTTCTATTTGGGCTCATATGCATAGTTGAAATTACCCAAAGTAAACTCCTTTACCTCACATAAATTTACTCATGGTTGAAGCGAGAGTCAGCACATTTGCCCTGGGTAATCTCAAAGATGCACCCAGGTCCTTGTTAACGATAGGTAAATCTGAAGGGTGTTTACATGTTTACCCTGGGTAATCTCAATGAGGCATCCAGGCACTGGGTAATGATGCTGTGTTTACAGGAGGGTGAGATCCTTTCCAGCGATGTTCATGAATCCTGTCTTTGGTTACTCTTTCTACTTGGGTCCACATGCATCGTTGAAGTTACCCAGAGTAAGCGTGTCGCGTGTGAGTGAGCGCCAGCACATTTACCCTGGATAATATCCCGTTTCTGGATGAATCCTTGAATATGATTGAATTCCAACGGACATCCATCACCGGGCCGAGGATAATTGTTCTGGCTCATTTGCATCGAGTTGGGTTTCTGTGGCGTCAGCCAATCCATCACCACTGCATCTGCAATAAACCAGAGTAATAGCCAGTGAATGTTCCAGAACAATTTCCCCCGGAGCTCTGAAAATAGCTACTCCCCCGCTATCGCCATTTTCCTTGGAAATTTCAAGATTTTTCCCCGCGAAAAAAAATTGAGTAAAAGAAAAGAAAAACAACATGAAGCAGAAGGAAATTCGATCCAGCCACTTCCGACTGCTGTTATGTGCTTGTTTGTTCTGTTCTTGGGACAATGCACTTGCATTCCATAAAAGCAGGAACATGTTTGCATAGGCCTAGGGAAAGAAAGGGGGGAAATCCACGTCATTTTCCATTGACTGGACAGCTATGTTGGGGATTTTTCTGGAAATTTCCTTTTTGAGAGCTTCATTTGTACGGAATTATGGAGTTTTCATATGAAGAAATGCCATCTTTCCTAGCTACTCCTACGGCTATACAGTGGGCGTCGATGGCGGTGACCCATCCACGGCCCCAACAAGGACGCCGCGCAACCGCGCCGCACGCGCCGGAATCGTTGTCGTCAGCCGTCGGAGTGCTATTTCTAGGCGCTTTTCTTCCCAATTTAGTGATCTTTTCACTTTTTTCATGTTTCATAACGAAAAGTAGCGCAGTGGCAGCGAACGACATCGATTCCGGCGTGCGCGGCGCGGTTGCGCGGCATGCTTGTCAGGGCCGTGAATGGGTCACCGCCATCGACGCTCACTGCATGTAGTGCTTCTCGAACGTGACCATAAATAGGTGATTATTTGGGCGTAGATCGGTGAATCGCACATTTTTCCACGCTAAACGCAGGGCGCTATGGAATTGTCAGTGCGACGCGTCGCCATGACACGCGTTACCGGGTTTGGAGCGTTATACGTAGGAAGGGCGGGGCGACTGAGCTCTGCGATTGGTCAGTTCACGTAACCGGCAAATCGCAGCCGCACACCTCACGTTATCTCTGTTGTACAAATGTTTTTGGATTACGGTAACTTCCTCGAGTCGTAGCCACACAATTTCTTTTTTCCTGCATGTTTTCGCAGATTTTCGTAGCCAGTGGAACGCACTGTAGTTACTATGCAATTTTCAAGGGCGACCAGCGGCTGTTTACAGTTTTTTTTCAATGCTACAAAATTTTGAATAGTCTCAAAGAATCCTAGAATACGAGTGAAATCCCTGCTAATGAGCATTTCAATGTTTGTTGTTATCACATGTGGAAGTGAACTGTGATTTTGCCACCCTTGTATGGTTTCCATTTTCTGGAATGGCGTTGTGATTGGATTGAAATCCTTGAGTTACAGATTTGTAGTCAACACGTGGCTGAAGCCGGGTGACAAATTTGATTGTAGGGATTAAGCTAAAATTAGAGGTGTTTTCATGCACATACTAAGCTGACATGGATGATATGAAGGGATGAAGAGGTGGATGATGAGGTTTTTATGGCATGGGCATAGGAACGGCTTATGAGTTCTCCTTGAATCTCATACTAATCTTTACGTTGAACGGTATCCGAGACTAGAAGATTATAATTTTGATTCAAATACAATGCAAACAAGGGAAAAGTGGGAGGGAAAGCGTACAAAATTGGAAATTTGGGCCAAACGTCGCTTTTTAAAGGACCCATCGCGGCGCTGCGTATCGACACTGCGCCTAGAGTCGACGCGCAGCGAGGACCACATTTCCGCGACATAAGGACCTTATTCTTTTGATATAGTGGGATATACCTCGGATACCGTTCAACATAATAATTCAAATGCATTTAAAATATGCCGCAATTAAAGAACATCCAAATATCGAGTTCCCTTCTATAGTACCTTCCTCAATCCTGAAATACTAGTAATTATCCCGAGTTAACTGTGGCTTCATAAAGTGCATGCACACTTTCTTAGCAAATCACCCTCATTTGTGTGCAGCTGCAAATTTGCTGGCTTGACTCACCGCCAGCGGATAGGGCGATGGCTACTTGCAAGTTGTTGACAAGTTTTGTGCAGGCTACTTGTTGACAAGCAAAGGCGACAGCAAGTTGTCGACAAGCTTTTGGTGAAGCAAGTTTCAGATGCGATCAGACACCTTGTTCTGGGGTTTTGAGCATCTCCAAGATTATCAATGTGCTCCACGAACAGTATAGCAGCCCAAGACTCTGCTAGCGATATCGATCTTGATGCGTATTGATTTTGGACGGAGCAACGCTGGCGTCGCCGTCAATTGGTGCGGCTCGTCAATCGATACGTATCAAAACCGATAGATGTCGCCGAAACTTTGAACACGGCTATGTTTAGTTTTCTTCAACAGGTTGTAACTTGGAAATTCGTCGGTTGAAAATCGATTTATCCATGAATTCGTTTTTTTTTTTCGTGGATCTCACCACCATCTGCCCAAGAGTATGCCCCTCCCCCGCCTCCGTAATTTTTTTCCAAGTTGATGAAAACTTTCTTCGCTGACACATTTACTTCACCCTTTTCTAAATGCATACCATCAGGTAATTTTTAACACGTTGGTCTCCATCCAATGTATACACTATCCAGCATACATGCAAAGATTGTCATTATTGCGTATCGTATGTACTAGGAATTAGCGTCTTACCCCTTTTCTTCATTTTACTTTACTTGTTGCGTGTTTTTTTCTTATTTTTTCCATATTTCCACATTTGTCTCTAATTCTAGAAGTGGTCTGAGGCCCAGTTAACCCTCGGCTTTTCCCAAGCTCTCCCAAGCATTACTATGTACTTATTCCGCGTGGGCTTGCTAACGACCTAGACAGGAAGTGAAAATGTCCTCGTATCCGGTCCTTTTACGAACATTTCCTGTGAAGGTCATGTCTACGAGGTTGATATTTTCTGGAATTTTTCTTCTTACCGCTATGGGTTTCTCATAGGGGTTTTAGTTACAATGTACAAAACATTACTGGATTTTTTTATTATGTTGTGGTCTCTACAAAAAACGCGAAGATGGGTGCGGGTGGCTCTCTCCACTAAAAAGTTCCAATTTTCATTCATTTATTCATGTAACAGTCTAGTTGTCTTCTTATCTAGCGCAGCATACTCTTAGACTTCCCATGGCGGTGTTCCCGAATGTTCTCAGGAAGGTAACAGCCTACCCACTGATCTAAAGGGGACGAGTTTCCCGAGCAAATTGTCCTATATCTCCTCATTTGACTGACTGGGAGGAATCGCTTTGGCAAAATATGTATATCCATTTCTGGAGAATTCGGCCACTTCAGAGGAGTGGATGGGTTAAAAATATCCCAACGTCGCATGCATCATTGAGATAACCCGGGTAAACATGTTAACATTCGCAGGGCCTGGGTGGGTCACCGAGATTACCCAGGGTAAACGCACTCACGCCCATGCAACCGGTGGGTAAATTTTTGTACTGTAGGCACGTTTACTGAGTAACCTCTTTGATACATGCGGCACCAGATTTACCCGCCGTTAGCACGAGCTTCAAAATGTTTATCCTGGGTAATTTCAACCATGCACCCAGGCTCCGCGAATATTCGTATATCTCTGATTAAAAACACTAAAATCCGGTGACCCTTTCGTTTCAAAGGATTTCTAATTTTTTATGATAGTTTTTCAAAAATGTTTTTGCTTTCCAGCTATTTTTGGGATGCCTTTAGGACAATTTTTCCGTAAAAGTTGAATCTCATCTGATGCTGGAAAATTGGTGGTTTTTTTGTTTAAAAATTCCTTTTTTTCCGTTCTTTGTATTTTTGGCAAAAATATCGCAAAATTGGATAAAAAAATAAAATTGGGCACAAAAATATCGCAAAATTTAACTATTTAGACTAGAAAGGTACTGAAAACCCTCTTACTCCTTATTGACCTTTTCTGTTGAAGTCTTGGAGTTTCTATCAGTGCTTTACCTCAGACCAGTTCATTTCTATTCTGTTTTATCTCAAAATCAGTCCAGCTGAAATAAACCACGCCTCCTCGACCAAATTCCGTCACTACTTGCCCTTTTCCCCGAAAACAACTTGAAAATATTATATTTTGGTTCATCGAGTTCAACATATTACCCCTCTGGGTTTTCTCCATAGACGAGTAGTGACAACGCGGTGATGAATCTCCGTTTGTGTCTCCGAGTCAACGCGGCAGGAAAAAGCACGACCTCCCCCTCACTGCGGCTCGTATTCAGGGGAATGAAGTTATTTTATTGAGATATTGTTGTTTTGGGCGCGGCACGCGGTCGTGTAATATCAGCCCCGTCGGCCAGGCAGAAGTAGTCGGTTCATGGCTGTTGCTCCTTGGCGAATGGGCGATATTACGGAAGCAGTGGAATTGGAGGGATAGGGGTCCTACATCCCGGCTGGTATTCTTAGGGAATGAGTCTCCTGGATTTCAGTTGAACTTCCTTGGAATCTTGTTCGCTTAGGGCGAGTTCTTGATGGGATTCGAGAAGATTCCCTGGATATTTTCAACCCATTCGCTCCTCGAAAGTGGCTGAATTCTCCAAAAATGGATATGTTTCGCCAGAACGCTTCCTCTCAGTCAGCGATAATAAAAAATGACATTGATTCGTATTTTGCCTGTCGAGCGAGTTTTTCGGCACTGAGATATCCTAAATTTCCCAGAAACCCTTGGGCCCAGTAGTTGACCCGAAGTGGACGAGTTTCCTCGGCAAAATTGGACCTATTCCATTTACTTCTAAAAACAACTAATGCAGTACATTTGTTCTTTTCTATTTTTGATTCATATTTTTATTTTATATTTCTTAGAATATTTATTATTTTATTTCCTAACATTTATTCCTGCTATGCATACTACTACTTCTTATACTCTGTAATTTGCTAGGAGGGATCTGTAGAGCATGTTATTCAATTTTTTGATCTGAAAACTCGTCCACTCTCTGGTTTACAGAGGATCCCTGTCTTTCCGAAACTACTTAGAACACCCCCCCCCCCCTCCTC
>JARK01001511.1:273145-286419 GCA_000688135.1 Ancylostoma ceylanicum
TAAGTAGTCCTGCGACTAAAAATATAGTTGAGATGCTGTCCTGATTCTGGGAATCCCGGCGATCCTCAGCTCGGCTACGTCAAGCTCAACGATCGCCGCTGATAAGCGCATTTCCTGCCCGCGTCTGCTGCTCTCGGGGAGCTTCACGGCTCATCTTTGCTCATGGATCTGATGTTCTTGAAGGGTTTCGGGGGGGGGGGGGCAATTTTCTAGGAGTTACTATGAGCATGGCATTTCCAAGGCACACAAGTGACGTGTAAAAATGGTTTCCTCACTGATCCGTGAACTTTCTGAGTCTTCCTTAATCTGATTGTTCTCTGGTTATTGGTCAGGTAAGGCGCGAGCGTCTGCCCCCGAACAAAACACAGTGATAGCGGGAGAATCTTCTTGGTCTGTAAGTGGTTTGTTTTGAATCCTGGGCGTCCAGAGTCGGCTTCCCTCTTCTACCCAAAAAGGCTGGGATTTTCGAACTGGGAAGAGTCTGGCAATTTGCCAATGAGCTAGGATTGAAACTAGGGTACACAGAGAGATGTCTAACCCGTGGCCTAGGTACACAGAGAAATGTCTAACCCGTTCCCCCTTGTTTTTTTCACCCAGTGGGTAATGTCTAGCGCGTCCTCCACCTTGTTTTTTAACCCAGCGAAGTGTCTAGCCCGTTCCCTCTGGTTTTTTACCCAGTAGTGTGTCTAGCGCGTCCCCCCACCTTGTTTTTTTTACCCAGGGAGATGTCTAGCCCGCTCCCCTTTGTTTTTTTTTACCCAGGGAGATGTCTAGCCCGTTTTCCCGTGTGTTTTACCCAGTGTAGTGTCTATCACGTTCCACCTTATTTTTTTTACTCAGGGAAATGTCTAGCCCGCTTTCCTTTGTTTTTTTTTTACCCAGTGAAATGTCTAGCCCCTTCCTCCCCCTTCCCTTGTTTTTTCTTACCCAGGGAAATGTCCAGCCCCCCCCCCCCTGGATTTTTCCGTGCAGGACAGCCAGGTACTACCATCCCGATTTTCACTTCCATCCCTTAAATTTCATCTCATTCAAGATATGAAATCTCTCAGTTGAGGTGTCTGAACCTCCTGGACCCGTATCCACGAACGTTTCCATATTGGTTCCGAACTTTTTGCCCAACATAGAGTGAACGAGTTTTCCGAACGAAATGTGATGTCGTTTACTAACTTTGAATTGACTTCTGATGATTTACCGGGACATATTGTTCTAGCCTAACATACCAATTTCCACTAGGAAAACTCGTCCAATTTACGATTTAACTTTCCCGGGAATGTCCACGAACAAGGGTAGTGAGCGCTGTTCACCAAAGATGAGTATACGTGGATGGTAATTAGGGATCGGAGGCAAGCATGGAAAGCAACGAACAATGAAGTTATTAGCTGCTTATAAATGCTAGTGGGAAACACTACTACGTATACGTTAGTATGTATTATACATACGTACTTTGGGGTGGGAGCGATTCTTCGTGTTTCAGAAAAAAAAGGAGAAAAACGTGTCAAAAAAAAAAGAAGAGGAAGAGCTAGTGCGGGAGGAATTTGTCGAATTTGTCGGAGTGAAATAGGCATCCCAATGGCTTTACATTTTTAGTAAACTATTTAGAAACCTACGCAAGAAAGTCTTACTATGTTAACTTTTTCCAAAAAAAAAGAGGCAGAAATTACTTGTGAATCAATTAGAAAGCTAAAGTAAAGAAGGTCTCTTTTCTGGATTGCGATCCAGGCGTATAATTATTGCGATTTGTTGTTGTCTTCAATTTCAAATGGCAGTTGAGCTCAATTTTTAAATCTTCCTCAGCTGACGTCTCAGCACATTTGACGACATACCCCGTTGATATTTATTTATTTATTTATTTATTACACCACATAGGTGTGCCGTCTTCAGAACAATGACAAGAAAAAAAAATCGAGCTTGTCAAACCAAAAAAAGAAGAAGGAGTAGGAACAAACTGATGAAAAAAAAGAAAAACTAACATTGCCAAACGTATGGGCTTGTCTGGCATGGTCTTGGTTATGATCAAGCCGTTTTCCTAGGATAAAGAAAAAAATCTGACCTATGTAAACTGTACCAGAGAATTGTCAAGCAATTTCGTGCCACTGATATGTTGGATAAACAAGTAAACAAGGACGAAGAACAAGGAAAAAATGTGTTAAAAGAGCAATTTTGGCATGAGCTTGAACTGTTGATGTGAGCTGCTCTGACGTCAAATACGGATTTCCAGAGATTCTCCATCGATTTGTGGAAGCAGGCTTATAAGGGGTTTGTACTGAACCATGTGCGCATGTTTACAGTTTGGATGTGGCTTAGTCTATGGCTGTGAGACTCCTAGAACGGGAATGCAAACGTTCATTTAGTTTCATAATCATCTCGCCCATGTGCGGTGGACGAGTTTTGCTCTGGTTTGGACTTCTTGAATGGATGGAAGCGAAAGTTGAGACGTTTTCCTGGGCCTTGAGATTACCTAGGATAAACTTGCTAACGATTCCATAGATTACACAGTGTTCCAGGGGACGCATGCATATTTGATTTTACCCGGGGTGGACGTGTTACTCGCGTCAACTAAAAGTAAATTTACGTGGTGTTAACGCGTTTATCTTGGGTAATTTTAATGATGCATGAGGCCGCTATTTCTTCTTCATTTCCATAACCTTCCGGAGACGTATGGCGTGAGACATCTGTTATTTGGCGAGTCATTCTCAGAAAATTTACCTGACCATGCCCAGAAAACTCGTCCACTTTAAGGGGGCGGGTAAGCGAGACTATTTCTAGGGGCATGCATGAATTCTGCCATAGGAGTTCCCCTCTCCACGTAGTTACTTTTACCCTGGGTAATCTCAGAGGTGCGTTCGTGCCAAAGTGTTCTTGTTGGACTCCATGGTACCGATGATGCGTACGGCCCCAAATTACCGAGGAATCACTCGAGTGATGGGTAATCTCATACCCATAGGTATAATCACTCAAAGACAGCAGCTAGGTGTAGGCATGGATAAACACATTGATGGGTGCCGGGTATAGGGTAAATTCTGGTAGATTAACACGTTTGCTAGGATAGTTTCAGTAACACATTAGCTAGGGTAATTTTAAGGTTACCCGGGGGAAAAGTGTTGACGGTCATCCCCTGGATGTATCATTCAGATCACCTGGGACAAATATGTTGATGCCCTTGCCAGTGATGGGTAAACTTGCCTGGTAATAACGCGTTTACCCTGGATAAGCCTCAATGATGCCTATGCTCCCATGTTAACAATGTGTAAAATTGGGGGTGTCAACGAATTTACCCTGGGTAATCTTAATAATGCATGCGGTCCCTTATCCATCGTCTCAGTGCTTCTTTTTGGAGTCAGTTGGGCTCATTTGATTTGTCCTAGAGGACCATATTTCTGGTCCACTGGCTCCATTTTCAATTGTAGATAGCTTTTCATTATTTTCCAAGCAGATTTTGATGAGCTTTTCAATTTTGACCAGCTACTACCTTACCTGCTTGCTCTTGGCTCTTGTCCAACGCACATATCCTTCGTGCAATGGAGAGGTGAAACGCGCTGGAACAACTCATTAGTTTGGCCTCACTTGAGTGTGTACGCGCGGGTCGATGAGGAAAGGCTGTGTTTGGCACTTGGCCACGCGGTAAACACCGAGTAAACTGCATAAAGAATTCGATTTGCTCCGTCAAATGTTAATCAGACTTTTCTGTGTAATTACGGCATAGAGCCGAGCCGCGGTCGACCGACAACGCCGTCGTCAATAGCCGGGGACGCCTGTTGGACGTCTTATCCGTATGCGCATATAAATTTCACTAATAATCTAGGTCTTTTGAAGGCAGGACATTCTTGGAATGCTGAGTTGTTGACATAAAGATGGGCAATTATTGCGCTTGTCCTTGGAGTTCAGTGCACGAAGTGGTGGAGGTTGGGAGAGGGGGGGGGAAGGGGTGTGGGAATGAAGCCGTTAGAAGAAGAAGAATTAAAAATGGAGAAATTCAAGGTCTTCAGGCGGCCACTATAGAAAAAAAGGAAATATTTTCTAGTAGCCTATGTATCATTATTATTACCAGCAGTTCATAAATTTTCCCCGCTTCTCAACTGTGGAATACCATGTCCTGAAATCGTCAAGTCCTGAACTTCCCATACCCAAGCCTCCAATTTCTTCGATTCAAAGTGGACGAGTTTTCCGTGAAGCATTTGACCCATTTCCATGGCTCTATGGCTTCTTTCTAGGAGCGAAAGAGACTATTCAATGTGTGACCTCCATCCCTCCCTTTGCTGGAAAAAATTGAAAATCCAAGAGAAAACTGTTGCTCGCTTAAAGTTTAGTTCATCCAGAATTTAGTATAGCTATGTGAATGCTTCTCGGATCGGCATCGGTCGATTCTATTCCGGCGGCGATGAGTTTGCCATTTCACTTAAAATGATTAGAGCCTCCCATAATCCGCTGAGAAATTTGACCCACTAGCGCAATGAAAAGTATTTGCTCATCATTGGTCGGCTTGGCGCTCGAAGAGCGGGAGTTCGGGGAAGTCCTGATGCTCGGAAAGTATTCGTAAGTGAAATGGATTATTTTACAACCGAAGCACAGCATTCTATCCAGTATGGAAATGGATTACAGTAAGAGTCAAATAGGTGCACAGCTTTTGGTGCAGTGGTGATCAAGAAAGCTTGAAATTTGAATTTAAAATTATTGACAGATATGTATATACCAAAGGTGAAATTTAAATCCAAATAATCACATCCATAATGCATGTGTGATTCCATTCCAACGATACTACTCTTTGGTAGATATTATGCTTAGAAACCGAATAGTACAATAATTAATTATAAATAATTAATAGTTAACAATTAACAATAAATAATAGTAATTAGATGCATTCGAATTTGAAAATTTGATTTCGATTAAATAGAAATTTCGGATTCCTGAAAAAGTGTGAAAAGTAGAACACTTGAGGAATGCTACTGAGTGTTCAGGACTCTCTTATTTTCTCAATTTTTGGATTTTTTGGACCAGATTCTGGATTTGTGTTCGGGTGAATTATGCTATTCGATTGTTATCCGGTCCCAAGTATAGTACACATCTGTCAATAATGTTAAAATAATATTTTTTTAACATAAAATTAAACCTATACCACTTTGGTGCTCAAGATATCGTGGATATTCATTTTCCCAGAAAGTTTTCATTCTCTCATTAGTGCAACACATTGATTTGCAACATAAGACAATATTGAGGAGGGAACTGTTATGCTAGGGGCCGCATGTACCATTGAGATTACCCAGGGTAAAGGTGCTAACACCCCACAAATTTACCCATCGTTAACACGGGCGCCAACATGTTTGCCCTGGGAAATCTCAATGATGTATCCAGGCACAGATCTGAGCTTCATGGCCCGAGGTCATGAGGCAGGGCTTTTTATCCTTTCCCTTGATTTTTGTTGAGTAATTTTTGCAGCTCACGCGGGGCGTCATGGAGATTTTTCTTGTTTCTTAGTTTTTTCCGCGCCGATGAGCAGTTATTCATCTCATTCATCCTCATCTACATTCTAAATTTTTGGGGTCATCATTGATCTTTAACTCTTGATAATTCTATATTTTAATTTAAATTTTACTTTATTTTATTTCAATCATTCTATAATGCATGCGACAACAAGTCTCATACCTGCATACCTTTGACGTTCATGAACACTTTTTTTCTTTTTTTTCCGTCTGAATTCTTCCTACCTAATCATTTTTTTTCATTAAAGTCCTGGAATATCCTGAAATCTGCCCAATTCTTCCTTCCTTTCCATTTTTTTTTTCAAAATTGAAATCCTGAAACATCCTGAAAACTGCTCAGACCTCCGGTTTCAGATGAATTCAACACATACGTCACGGTCAAATTACAAAATGTCAAGTCAACAACAGCTGTTGTTCGGGGTAACATTCCATGCTGGGAGCAGGAGTTCATCTTGTGAGTTTTTTTTCTCTCATTTCTCCTAACTTCATTCTGGGCTTCTTTGGTTTTTGGTCTGAACGCACTGACCAAAAAAAGTTCTCGCGGCGTTTAGAAAACAACAATCGAGTTCTTAAACCATAGAATTTTCTTGGGTAATTGAGCTCGGAATTGAGTGAATTGTGTTAGTTGATGGGTTCTCGCAGTAATTTCATAAGTAAAGCGCTGAGTAGTGCGATGAAAACCGTGCATTATCGAGAATTTCCAAAAGGTCTCAAAAGTGGGCGTGGCTTCACAACAAATGGCTAGAAAGTATCGTCTTCGTGCTGGTTTTGGTCGAGGGATTCCATGGAAATTGCTATTAGCTTAAAGGAATTCCAACAGCTTGTGACAGTTGTCCAGTGTCGCCATTGCAGTGAGACGAATCGCCTCGACGAAGGGATGATCATCGAACTGTGGTCCAAAGGTGTGCTATGGGATCGACTGCTCGGTGTGCACTTCATGCCCCTGACCGATGTGCGCTATTGGTGGGAATTTTCCGCTATTTCCCGCTGTTTGCTCATCGAAGAGCGTTTTTCCCGGTGTTTTAATATCATAATGAGGTGCAGCGCTGCTCCTGGTGATGGAAAATGGCTGCAAATGGACCAGGAGTTGGAGACGCGCAACGGGCAGACGGTCGGCACCAGCAAACCCACTGGACACAATGTGCTCGTTGACTCGCGGTTCGAGCTGCCTTTTGGTGAGTTGTCCGGGTTTTTTGCAGGATTTATGCTGGATCGCAGCTGAACTGCGTTTTTTTATCTCCTTTTCCTCCGTAAAAGCCTTTTTCTGTGTACTGCCAGTGACCACACTTCCTTCCTATTGCCAAGTGGACTAACTTAGGTATTCGTTGACTGGATCCCTCCTGATAAAAAATTCTCGTCTGGCCCAATTCTCGGGCCAAGATGAATAACTGAGATTGTCCAGGGTAAATGCTTTGACGCCCATACTAACGATGGGTGAATTTGTGTGGTGTTGACTCGTTTACCCTGGGTAATCTCAATGATGCATGCAGTTCCTGAGAAGCTGCAGATCTTTTTTTACTCACTGTTGGTAGCCCAGGCTTTCTGGAACTGCTTCCTGGACCATTATTTCTGCTCTCTGTAGCGAATGTTTCTAAAAAACAAACTTGCTTTGTAGAGCTACTTGGCCATACAAAATTTCGTTATAAATAGACTCTGCTCACTAGAAAGGAATACATTTTATTCAGGAAGCTGCCCTTGGATCATATACTGTCCTCCAAATTTGCAATATTTTTTTTGTAACTATTGACAGCTAATTTTCTAACACAAAGAAATATTTCTAAACTCAAAAATTCATCCATTCAGTTGTTTGCTTATTCAATACACTAAGGTTAAAGATGACTTTAATGGTCGAGTGAACCAGTTAGTAACATTCAGGAAGTAGGCCAAGGAAAAGGAAAAACCTTGACATACAGGAGATTTTAAAAAAATTTAAACCTAGTCAAGATGGCCCATAATACATATTTATTTATTTGATCGCACTAGTTTATCACTTTAAATATTTGCATGTAACACGGGCCATTTCCAAATGGTTTTTGCTCACTGCCATCATGGAGCTAACGCCCATTTTTAAACAATGGTGTTCTGGCACGCTCCATTTTCAAATGGGAGGAAGCATCCAAGAAATCGGCTCACACAATGAATGATTTGATGAAATAAAGAGTTGGGAATAAACTCTTTTTGAATCCGAAGTGGAAGTTCCTAGTCAGCTCGCAAGAGACCTAAAATGAATGGAAATTTCAATAATTTCGGCAGTCGACCCTCAAAAGCCCAAATATCAACCCACTAGTTCGTTCACTTGCTTGGCTTTCCAGACAATGGCTTTATCAAAATCTGGTATATAGTACAATATTATAGTTTCAAGGGGTTCAAAATTCTGTGCTCAAACACTATTCAATGCGCGATAGTCTACAAGTAGAAGTGGTTCCTCAGCCCCCGAGAACTTGGATCTGACTACCAGTTCCCCGTTAGCGGTGTTTTCTTTTTGCCGTGTCCAGATGAGTTTCTGCTTGCCACCGGCGGAGGCGATCAGTCGTCACGACCTCATTCAGCTACGTTACGAGCACTTAGTAGCTGCGCTAGCTAATTACGACCGCACAACGCGCTTTTGCCCATGGCTATTTGTCTCTGCCTCTCGGTGCTCGCATGTTTTTAGGTCTTAGGGTAGTCATGTTGTTAGGTATGGTTACTTGTAGCAGCGAAGAAAATCTTAGGTAGGCCTAGGTTCAGGATATCTCATGAGAACAACGCCTTTTCCGGGAAATTTCTGAAGCCGGAAGAAAATGCCAATGTCTTTTGTTTCCTCCCGCAGTAGCTCTTTCTTTTCATTTATTTTTATTTTTTTTCGTTCGCACAAACAATTCCTTGGACTTTCGATTCGTATACCCAAAAATTCAAATGCATACTATCCATTACAAAAACCAGGAGTACTGTAAGCGAAAGGCAGAAGGCGGGTAGCTTCGTGATTGGTCAGCTCTCACAAACGACCAATCGCAGAGCTCGGTCACGCCGCTTTTCCAGATGTAACGCTACACACCCAAGAATTCAAATGCATACTATCCATTACAAAAATCACGAGTACAGTAAGCGAAAAGCGGAAAGGGGTGTAGGGCGAGGCAGCCTCGTCAAACTCCGTGATTGGTCAGTTCTCACAAACGACCAATCGCAGAGGGGAACCCCGAGCACTGGTGGATGCTGTAGATATAGCTTACATCCAATAAGATTAAAAAACGATTACTTTTCAATTTACTTACATTCTACCTATATTTATATGCACCAATATTTACTACTCCTGCACCAGGTACGTAGTGTATCCATTTTTTTAAAATTCAACCGTTACCAGCAAAAATCATCCAAAATCCTCGAGAAGCTGCCAATCACTTGCCTTTTTCCTACCATCAAGGGACCCAACAATACTTTTTTGCCATGATTTCCCTTGAAAATACCTTTCTGTTATACTAGTAGGTCCTCCACAGAACTTCCTGCTGCCACGTGTCATTCATATTTTCCGGATAGTATGGGAAGAGAAAACGAAGGCAGGATATTGCTGATGTCATTCATTGCTTGTGAGATGTTTGCTATTCAATTACTAGAGAGTAATTTGATTCCATGTGGTGACCCAAATTGAATCAGTGGGTGTTCCAAGGGTAGTTCTGTTAATAAATATCAATTTTTTAAGGGAGCTAGCGAAAAAAAAAACAACGAAAAAAAATAGAAAAGAGAAATAAGTACAGTGAGATTGTGTTTCTCAAACTTGATTTTTAATTTTTAAATTCCTTTTAGGATTCTTATTCAAAGTAGATTTGGCTCCCGTAGTTTTCCTGCGCTACATAGCTTCGGCGTTGATGAATTTTCCGGAACGACACCAAAAAATAGTAAGTAAAAGTAATAGTAGGTAATATATCAGGTTAGGGGGACAATTTTGTCCGAAGTTTCGATCTCTTCTTGTCCTTACCGTAACTTTGACCGATAACCCATTCTAGCTACTACATAACCAGCATAGTTAGCAGGGTCCATGGACTATTTTTCGAGCGGGTCACTAGTTCCATTCTTCCAGAATTTGGCGTTTCGGGAGACGAAGATTACCCCTGGGGTGGCTTTCATCACTGAGTTTACCGGCAGTAATCACGTTTACCCGCAAAGTTTACCCTCTTTTAGGTAATCACCTAAATATTTATCCCCATTCCACAGGGTAAAGTTGGAGGTAAAGTTTACGTGTCTTGCTTCAATACTATTTTTGAAAAATTCTTCTTTTGATAAGAAAGCCTCAAGGAGCGGAGTCAAATTGTGTCCAAAGTAGCCAAGTAGGCCCAGTTCCGCTGGTTCCCAATAGGGTTTCTTATCCACAAAGAAGGCCCAAAAAGGTAGTGAAATAGGGGCAAAAGTGGGTGTGGCAGCGCAGGGTTACAATCACAAACCCTTTCCTTTGTCACACACAGGTAATGTGTTCCGGGTTATTCGTGCTAGGAATCCTGAAGAACCAACACCATCGAAATCAGGTAGCTGAATACTTTGCTTTCTCTGGTAAAATTCCTCTGCTCTGGATAATCGGGATGCCCCGAGCTTTTCCAAAAACATTCGTAAGTCTCTTCACTGGTTCTTTTTCCTCATCCTTAATCCATGGATTTCCTCGTGGCGCATACATCCTCGTTTGGAAACACATTGTCAAACGCAGAAGTGTTTTTCGCGGTTCACGCTGTAGATGAGTAAGCAGCGTCAACACAGTGTATGGCGGCGTGGGAACGCGGCTAGGAGCAGAAGACGTGGAGAGGTGCGAGGCGGCGCGAGGTTGACGAGGGACGACGGGGCGGTCGGCCGCGGCCGGGCGGGCGGCAGCGGCGGCGGAAGGAAGGATGTGGAGACCAGGCTGCGAAAACAAGCCTGCTCTTATTATCCGGCTCCAGAGCCGCGCCGCCGTTGCTCAGCTGAGCCGAGCTCGTCTACGACGTCCGCGGAGACGTGGCGTTCTTCTGGAAGAATTTCTTTTCTGGGAAATTTATCCCAAGGCCATTTATCCTATCCTGTAGTTCATTTTCCGCGAGAAATTCAAATATTGATGTCGTATTTTGCCAATTTCAAGAATTTTACCTTCCTTGGCCGAATGAGCTGCCCACGTGACGCTTTGTTTTTGTTTACGATCATATTACTTGGTAAAATCATCGGTAAATAGCGCTAACGAGCACGAAGTCGTGAGAAATTCAGTCGATTTCGGCTTATCCTTCTCTTGACCATTTGACCTATTCTCTAAGCTGAACTCCTGCCTGTCCACGGACAAATTTGACCTTTGGGATTTATTTTTCCAATATGTACTGGGCAAATATTGTCCATCCCTGTTCAAACCTTGATATGAAGTAATTAGTAGTGGTATGATAATTAGTACTGAGAGGCACTAGGGTTAGAGCTCATGCTCCTTAATTCTTCCCTTTGAATTTACTTGACCTGCACCTTGGGCTGAACTCTGGCCTGTCCACCACGGATAAATTTTTCCTTTGGGATATATTTTTCCAAGTGGTGCTGGGCAAATTTTGTCCATACCTTTTGGAAACACACCTGGATATAAAACAATTAGTACTGGTACTAATAATTAGTATTGAAATTCAGTTGGGTTACAGCCAATGCTCCTTCATCCTTCTCCTTAGATCTACATTGACCTACACCTTGGACTGGACTCCGGTCCATCTATCATGGACAAATTTTTCGGGTGGCAATCGTTTGGTGCGATTCAATTATAGGTGCGAGACGCCAGATATGCTTCAAGGGTCATTAGCGTCTTCGCACCTTGCTCGCGCCTTTAATTGCACAAATCGCTTGGCAGCTGAGGTAGGCGTACCGCCAAAACTTCCCATCGCACCAATTGTCGCGCGCGACGTCGCATTTCATGCGCAAAAAATTAACGGGAAATGTGTGGTGATACGCCATCAGGGTAAAACATGGTATCGGTAAAAAGTCGACCCCGAGGCGGCTCCCTCATAGACTGGAAAAATGCGACCCCCTAAACTTCGGATTTTTTTCACATTTGCAGTTATTGTAACTTAGCGATTTTTGCAAAATGGGGAAATGCATATGGGGCGGTAAAACACCAAATATCCATGTTTTCGAAAAAAAAAAAACTGTGTCGTCTATCTGCGTACTCGCACCAAATCTTCGATCTCATAACCATATTAGGTGGTTTTTCACGATTACTTTCCTGTTTTTCGGTTACCCAAGCCTTTTACTCTTCGATGCACTGGTAAGTGACCCTTTTGCAAAATTTTATAGGTTGGCATTACATGCGCGCCTAGAATGCGCAAAAATGAAATTGGCTGATGGAAAAAAAATGACTAAGTTGTTCCGAAAATTCATAGTGCTCGGTATTATTCCAGAGGAACCTGTATGATTGAACAGAAAAACGACAAAAGATTGGATGCAGAATGCCAATTTTTGGACCACCCTGACTGTGCTCATCATGGTCATGAGCAGTCGTTGACCTCTCTTTTTTTGTTATCACACAATAAATCATACCCTAGAGCCACTGAGGATTTCCTTNTAGAACGACAACAGATTGGATGCAGAATGCCAATTTTTGGACCACCCTGTAGAATAGTGTGCTCATCATGGTCATAATGAGTCGTTGACCTCTCTTTTTTTTGTTATCACACATTAAATCATACCCTAGAGCCACTGAGGATTTCCTTAGGTATCCTTCTGTTCGATGACTGAGTTGTTTACTAGCTTGAGAGCCTGTCATCATTTCCAGCGGCAATGTAACACCTACGTGGCCATCTATATAGGTCATCGATTAGTTGTGGCTAACAATATAAAAAACTAATCTTACTGTTCAAATAACGGATGATTTTTTTCTCTTTTCGTAATCGCGATGCTACAACTTATTTAAAGCAAATGATTGGGAAGATGAAATTTAAACATAGATTTTTGAAGTTTTAAGAATTTCAGCTTCACCACTATTTGATACACACTACATAAGTTTACTTCAAGCTGATGTGAACGTGTTACACCGCTTTCACCTTTCAAACAGTTTCATATCTTCCTTCCTCTAGCGCATAAAGACATGCAACCACAATGCGTCGCGCGCGACCATTCGTTCGAGTTATCTCGGCGGCCGGCTGTCTCTATCTCTAGAGAACACAGACTGCGAGAGCGGCGGCTGTCAATGTTGCGGAGGAGCGAGTGAGGTGCGACATCTTCGCACCTCACGCAATTAACGCTCGATCGCACCAAACGCTATACACCCAATTTTTCCTATCGGATTTATTTTCCCAAGAGGTGCTGTGCAAACTTCCATACCTTTGGGGAGCAAACCTGAATATGAAATATGCTCCTTAACCCTTCTCCCTAGATCTATTTGACCTACTCCTTAGGCTTTACTCCGGTTTGTCCATCACGGACAAATTTGGCCTCCGGGATAAATTTTTCCAAGAGGTACTGACCAAACTTCGTCCTTCCCTTTCGGAAACAAGCCTGGATATGAAAATGATATGTTCAGTACCACTATTTGTTTAGCATTAGTATCATATTTATTATTTATATGCCTCGTATTTATTTTTTCATTCCTTTGTTTACTCCTTATTCTTTATGCATTTCTTTATTTTTTCAGTGAAAATTTTGTTTGGTGGATACTTTCGGTGACTTTTCCTGGATATATCCCGGCAGATCCAATCTCATGGCTGTATTTGACCTTCCTGGACAACCCGGACTCCAGGTTTTTGCAGTGTCTTGAAATGAACTATGAACTCAGCAACTCAGCAGTATCGCTGATGACCCATCGCTCGAAGTGCAAAAGCGGGGGGGGGGGGGGGGGGG
>JARK01001511.1:286555-299735 GCA_000688135.1 Ancylostoma ceylanicum
GGGGGGGGGGGGGGGTGTGGTGCAACCCAATTTTTTCGCCTCATCCTCAAAGAACAAGTGTAAACTGCAAGGGCGAAGCCTCGGCATTTGCAAGGCCGGGCTTGCTTCGTCCATAGCATGTAAATATACTGGTAACGTCGTGTTCAAAGTGATTTAGTGAGTTATTCTGTTATTTTTACAATTTAGCTGATGTTTTGGGCCATTGTCTCAAAAGTTGTGGCACGATTTGGTCATTTCCTGTGAATTTTGCTTTTTCCACTCGTGTACCCCATTTCTCAGGAATTTCGTTGTTTTGTCCCATCTTCCTATATTTCTACGACCGTTAGTGCGATCCCAGGGATATTCGTGAACACCGCTCCTGGATCCTTCCCCTCACCAGGAATTCATGGATCTGCCCAAGGCGCATACATTAGTGCCATTTGCCATGATCCGATTTGGTTAAGCTCCATAAAATTATCCCAAGTTAGCTCTAGCCGGGGATAAGCGGCTTCTAAGGGCACATACATGATTGTCCATACCATATTTGGAACCTGGATCCTTAAATCTTCCCTTTATCCGGATATATTTTATCCAGAACACTAAATTGTACATAGGACCCCATAACAACTGCCCAGAACAGCTCAGAACGTGGTTTTTGTGCCCAGGTTCCGCGGTCGTTTAAAGCTTCCGTTTCTCGTTTTTCTGGATGAAAATTGGCCGGCACAAAGGAAAGCGCACGTATTTATGGGACAAAATTGTTGCAGGACTCTTTCCTATGGGTAAAAGGAATTTTTCCACCCGTTTGATTGCCATCGTCAGAGATTTTCGCGAATGTTGTGTGCGTGTTGTGCAGCGGCGACGGCGGCTGCAAAAACGCCGCCTTGTCACTGCCAGAAACTGCCAATTAGCGACGACGATGAAATGAATTGCGTTATGCCATTCCCATACATTGAAATTAATTGGACATTTTCGCTGAGAAATTCCGAGAAATTTCCAAATTTTATGGCTCAACGCTCGCTAATAGTCGCTATAAACGCTTTGGCGGCACAGCGTTTAGTGTTTCGGTTTTCTAAGAAAATGTGGGCACAAATCCGAGAAATGACAGGAATGTAGTCGGGTACATCTGGCGCCGCTGCGTTTCCTAGGCAGCTCCGGCGTCAGCTCCACAGCTGTTTTTGTTTGAATTCGTGTAGGTGTCCCAGAAATCCTGGCTGAGGAGCCTTTTGTTATCCTAGTTTGTTGCGGGATTAAGAGATTTTCGAAATGGTCGTCCAGGCGCTTTCGTTCTCGCTTCCTGTAAAAAATTCACATTTCTAGTATTCTTAGGTACTGCTCGATTTCGTGGAGGTGTCCCAGAAGTCCTGGCTGATGAGCCTCTATGGTCACATTTCTAGTATTCTTAGGTTCTTTTTGAATTCGTGTAGGTGTCCCAAAAGTCCTGCTTGACGAGCCTTCTATTATCCGTATTTATCGGGTAAAAGGTTATCGAAATGGTCGTCCAGGGGCTTCAGCTTCCACTTCCTGTACAAAATTCGCATTGCTACTACTCTCAAGAACGAATAATGCATTCAATTTATGCGAATTCGAAAATTCGATCTCGAATAAATTGAATTTTCGGATTTTCGATAAGGACAGCGAAGTGCAACCCTTGAGGAATGATAACACGGGGTTTGGGGGTTTGGAGACTTCTTTTCCTTCAATATTTGGATTTTTTACAATCGGGTTCTGGATTTATGAATAATTTAATTCTTTATTCGATTTTTATTTGGTGTTAAGCCTAATTGCCAGGCAGAAACTATTTTTTTATGACACTCTTGAGCTTTATTTTCATTCTTATGCTTAGTGCTACCAAAGCTCACGTCAAACCAACAAAATCAATAAATCAATAACCACATGCGCAAAGTGGCAGTCAGATTTGTGATTAGCGTGGTGGATTGTCCCAGTAGCCATATTTCGATCTGGATTGGAACTAAAATGAGAAAAATCGATGGAATCGATCAATAGGTCGATATTCGAATCGATAATATTCGTGGAGAAGTATCATAGATGTTTACAGATGCCTCTCATCGTATGAATTTGGCGCCCACGCGGATTGGCATGATTTTTGAAAAAAGTTGTCGTTAGGGTTGCTATATCTTGAATTTTAAGTGCTGAAAATTCACTTTCGGTCATTATTACCCTCCGAATTCCTTTTCGGAGCCCTTTGATCTCGGATCCTGAAATCTGAGGACATGTGAGTGACAAGGTAAACTTCGGGAGAGTGTTGGCCGACAGCCGTCGTCGCCAGCGCCGTCGTAGGCGGTGGCGGCAAAGGAGGCGGCTGTTCGGTTGATCGCCAGACTGCATGCATCATGAAGGGTGGGTCATGTATATTTTCCTTGACTAATTTTAGTTTTTCGGAGAGAATTGAAGGCTATGCATGAGGTTTTCGTGGAAAGCAGCATCAGCTGGACATATCATCCATGAATTAGTTGCTACTCCTTTAGATTCATTTGTATTGCTTCCAAAAAAAGAACAACAAAAACTGCGATTTCAACTAAATTCTCAATGCGAAAACTCTTATTTCTTCCCGATTTGTTTCCTTATTAGTCGGCGGATCTATTTTTTATCCTCTTGGCACACGATACTTCTACCTTCCTTGGATTACGACAAAATACGGGTATTGATTTGAGGCAAGTCATCCAGTTGTGGTCCGTACTCTCGCTTCAATTTTCTTTGTGTGTGTGGCAGAGCTTTGAGTGCATCTTATAAGAAAAAAAAAACAAAAAGCTCAGAATTTACAAATATTAAGCTCCGGTTAGGTGCTCCTTCCTTAAATATCGAATATTCGAATATTCACTTTCATATTTCATTCATAATTCGGCAATTTGTTGATGTTCTGTCATTCTCGGGCTCTAGTGTTTAAAAAACAGAAAATTCACAGGAAGTCGTTTCCAGAAATCTCTCAAGTGGGTCAAATTTTCGAAAACCCGATTAAAAATGGTGAATAGATGCGAACGGAGTGGAGTGGGGGGGGGGGTTGGACGAAAAACTATGATTCCATGTCCCACCCCTCCCCCTCGAACCCCTTACGAGCACCCATACAGCTCTAATTCCAAAAAGAGGATTATAAGGAGTTGATTCTTCGTTTGAATAAGAATGATTGTGATTTCTATGGATTTTTAAAAATTTTATGTATGAGTAAGAATATTCGAGAAAGATGACATTTTATGCAAATTCACACAATTTCAATGGTCCTTATACTCGGCTCAGAAAATAGTAAAATTACAGAGTTAAAATTTAGTATATACGGAATTTCTTTTTTTCTAAAGTACTATGATTTTGGACCACTTATTCTTGAGGTGGGATTCGCCGGCGTCGAGCTGCAATTGATAGATTTTCCTGGATTTTCCGAGTTGTCGAGGAATAGTCGATATTGTGTGCAGTTGCGTAAAATGTCATTTTTCGCTGGTGAGGATTGCGTACTATGCTTCTTTAGCTGAAGAAAAAAGTTTTTTGCTATCGAAAATCTGTTAAAATTAGCGGATTCAGTCGAATATTCGAAATAAATTCGATTGATGAATGATCATATCCCCCGATAGGCTCCACGGATCACGGCCTAGCTTCCCAGAGCTGCAGCTCCTTTCTATTCTCCCCATACGCATAAGAATGGCAGGATGCACAAGCGTATTTCCTGTAAGCCGTGGAAACAAATCCGTCCACGTCGGCGTCTCTCCATTGAGCACACTACTTCATCAAACTCCCCATACAGCTATCATTACTCTTCGACTGCATCATCATCATGACTGGACAGCTCGTCCAGCTCTTGAGATTCTCATTTCCTCGACAAGTGGCAGGTTCAAAATGAGCACATTGCACCGAGATTAACGGGGACAAAGCCAGAGGTTCCCAAGCTGCGTGGTTCGCTGCGATGAAATTGCGCCAGACCCGTAAATATTGCTCGGTCATCCGCCCCCGTGGGATAAGCCGATGAGATTTTTTTGGTGAACACGCTTTTTCCTCTGCTATGGCCCGTTAACTGGGAAATTGCGGAAAAAATCCGGTATTTTGACGGTGGTTTTCCCCTGTACGTGTGGATTTTTCCTCCCCTTTTTCTGGGCTCGGATGCGTCATTGAGATTACCCTGGGTAAACATGTTGATGCTCATGTTAGTGACGGGAAAACTTGTGTGTACATATTAGGTCAATTGTATCAGTATTACATTAAAGTATTTTGGTAAAATAATTCAATAAATCATGAAGTTTTTAAAAAATAGTGATGGAGCAGGTAGAATATTGAATTACAAATTATTAAACTATTATGATAAGTAGTATTGTAGGTACACCTTGTGACTATCTGACCTGTAAATTTGGCTCGGGTCCAACGCTGTTCGTCGTTAACATTGTTGTTGAAAAGTTCTTGCTAACATAAGACTCCTAGCACTGTCACTCCAATTACACCCTACGAAGCTCCAGATTACAACGTAATTACACCCCGAATTCCTTCGAAATTCTCGAAATCATTTTTTTTGCAAACACTGTCGTCACCGTCGTAATATTCGTTATAAGCGTGTTGGAAGACCCTAATAGACACGTCTTCTCCGGCCCATGAGTAAAAATGGCGAAAAATCAATAAAGTCGATATAGTCGATGTTTTCTTGTGAATTTTTTTTACACAGTAGGTCTCAGTGGTGTGGACCCACTCGCACACGTCACACTTCTTGTGACGTGGCACTCTGAATGTCTGCGCATCCACACATTTCATTGATATCTCTGTACTCACTGTCGATCGATGCTCCCAGTTCCTGTCTAAACCTGTCCAAACAGGTGATGCAACCTGTTTTGCCAGGATAATGCTGGATACCTCTGTACTCTCTTTGTTTTTCGTGTTATTTTCGACACTTTGCTTCAGAAAGAGCTCACGCACTTATGGATCTACGGCTCCCGAGGACCTCTCTCATTCCGTAGTAGCTGCTCCATTCGTAAATACACTTCATGAGAGTTCAAGGGCAGGCTACTCGAGCAAGTGCTTATGCAGTCTAGTAGCAATTTTGCTAATGGAGGATTTTTTTTCAAGCATAGCCTTTTTAGGAGCTTCTAAAAAATCCATTTTTTCCACGTCAAGTGCTCATGGATATCCAGGAAGTGCCTTTTTTTGATTTCATGTAATTATCCTGGCGCATTTTGCTTTCTTGAGCGTGCTTTGGGGATAAACAGCAGTCTAGTCGCTGAGATTCCTCCGTAGGAGTTAAATTTCCGGATTTTTCCTGGGCATAGGGCAGTTTTGCGGGGGGGGGGGGGGGGGGTTTTGGGGGAAAATTCGATTTTTCTCTTAGCAGCGGGTTGCATGTAATTTCCTTTTCGTCACTGGTTGCCAAATGAGGTCAGGGTAAAAAAACACCGGAATTTTTGAAATATAATACTAATTTCTTCGGTGGTACCTAGAGGCAAGGATTAGGGGATTGAATATCCTTGTTTTCTGGATGAAGTGGTCAAAAATAGTACTTTTCCGGTTGAACCTGTTTTTTTTTTGGTTTTTTTTCTTGAATTCAATCAGTTTTAGGAGTATTTATTCGGAATGAGTGGTCCACCTTTCTGGGGAATTCGCGAAAATTGTCCCCGGGGAAATCTTATCCATAAAAAATCAGGAAAAATCAATGAAGTTCCGTCCAAAATGAGTTTAACGGGCTCATATTTCTTCTGATGCACTGCGAGCGAGTACTTCCGTGTTGTCGCCTTCTTCCCACGCCCATGACTCCCATTCCCGCCCTTTTGCATTTCTTTCACACCTAGGAACTTCCAGACGTTTTTCGGATTCCCTAGTAGGGGAGGCAACAGACACGGAAGAGATCTACTATGCAGTTGAGGAAATTGGCTGCTTTTGTCTGTGCGCGTTCCGCGTCGTCGATTTCTTGCTCCGTCCCCAGGGAGCTCTCAGCATTCGTCGTCGTCGCTCCGACAACTTCACGCGGGGTATCGACTATAAAAACCCCGCCACCGCGCGCTCGGGCGGGTTTCAATATGATTTATGTGACTGACCTGATGACATGGTCGCGACATTTGCCGCGTCGCGTTTCGCCGAGCCATGGACGGCTGGTGCACTTCGTCTGCACCTCGCGGCCAGCAGCACGTTTTGCTACTCGGGCCAGCATTGAATTCACACTCTCTCTCAAGCTGAATAAGTGGAAAATTGATCTCGTCAAGCCGTCGTGAAATCCCTCGCAGCTGCCGGGTGGCGGCTGCGTCTGGGGTCGACGCAGTATTTCCGCTGGTCCTTCGTCGTCTGCGTGTCCACTACGTAACTCGATTGATGTTTGGCACGCGGCCAATTTGTGCATTTGCCATCCCCCGTGCACATGCCGTTTTTCCTGGCCATGAATCGATAATGGCAATTATCTTTGAAAGTTCTTTGTTCTGGCCAGCGTTTGCAGGCTCATTCTGGAGCACTGCTGCTCCACAGACCTGCTAGGTACTTTCTTCTGGAATGGGATCCATGAAACATAGCTAAGCCTTGGTTAGGTCACCGATTTGGAGACCCAGGCCGTGGAAGTGGGTTTCCTAGCCTGCTTTCGCCCGGTCGCGCGTTCACGAATCCCAGTCCAGGATGCGTGAGCTCATCCGGAATATCCAGGGCTACGCTGCTTGTTTGCCCGTATCTAAATGCAATATTGAGGCGGAGCGATGTGGCGCATGCTCTTGAACAAAGCTCAAAGCGAGAACTCTCGCGCTTCATCCAGTATTTTTAGCCCCAGGATTTTAGCCGCGGACAACTCGTACAGCGCTCCTTGCGCAGTTTAGCTCCATGGTATCCATATTTGTCCCGTTTACTGACTACGAGAACTACACCTGCTAGGTGCTGCTATTTATGGGACAAATCCACCTGTTGATGTGCACCTTTTTGTTTGAGAATTTTTTTTTTTGGAATTTTTTTCCTGTCAACCTCCTGTATTGGGCTACATAACCCCCCTTCTGAGTCCGTGTGCCCGTAAATGTATGAATCATCTCGAATTTTCTATCATCTCGATCTATACTTTTCATCCTAATGCTAACTACTTAGCCTGAAATCATGATATATCTTCAGGCTAGACTTGTATTTACTAGTATTTACTATTTATTATGTGTTTACTATTTATTTATTTATTTGCTATTTACTATTCACTCACTTGTATTTACTTACTTCATTTGTACTTTTTTATTGCTACTCGAGACTTGCATTCATGGCTCTGCGAAAATGACGCAGTTGATCAATTAATTAATTAATCAATTAATCGATAAATCAATCAAAAAAATTCAAATCAGTCAATCAATCAACCAATATTCGAATGAGCAAAATTTTCGAGTGCGTTGAATATTTATTTTCTTTTTCGAAACATTTTTTAACTCGTTCGACTTTTCGAATTTTGAATTTTCGGTTTATTTTTTTTTCGTGAATATTCTAATATTCTCTGTTTCATGGTTCGTATATTAGCACAGTTGCCTTTGGTTGAGGATTGGACGGCTTAGATCGGATATTCGAGAATTGGCGTGAACGAGTATTCGAATATTCGCAAAAAGACATTTTAGCTGGTAGCTAGTAGGCTAGAACTAGCAAGTTTTTTTTTTCAAAATATTCGAATATTCGGAAAATTTGAAACCCTTGAAGCATTTCATATTTTTCTCCAGACTTGTATTGCTTTCTTTGTTTCGAATATTCGACTATTTTGTGCATTCAAAATCGAATATTCGAATTCTACTCACTACATTTGCTCTTGCAACTGCACTATTACATTTAAATTGCATGTTCTTCAGGAAATTATTAAATTGGTAAGTGTAAAATTGAATTTTTTCTGCACTACCTAAGTAAACGAGTATCACATGTGCAAGTTGGCACATAATATGTACGTTTCCCAGTTGTTTATCTGTTTGTTTGTTTGTTTACTTATTTATCCAGTCTGTCGTTTATCTAGGTACATGCTCGGGATTTATTTGTTTATTATTTTGTTTGTTGTGTGCAATCCTTCGAGGGAGGAAGAAAAACTTACAGAGGAGCACTAGAAGTTTGTGAGTGATGCTCTGGGCCTGGATACATCATTTGGGTTACCCAAGGTGAACGAACTGAGACCCGTGGTAACTATGGATGAATTCACGGGGTGCTAACAAGTTTATCTTGGGTCATCTCTATGCCCCAAGAATTTGCCCATCAAAAGGATATTCAACTTTTTATTACTCTTTACAAAGATTGGAACTTTTGATCTACACAAATATTCGAGTAAATGTTCAATATTTTGTAGCAACATGCTCATTCCACGTGTGCTTACTCGAATACCCGTGATTTGTTTCGTTTCTCTCGTCCTTTTTCGCTGTGTTCCCCTCTATAGCCGTTCTAAGAGGCAATTAAGTCTATTCAGAGTATAATGTGTCTCGAATGAAATGGCTGGTTTGGAATTAGTCCCGCCCGTTGTAGCGCTAGGGCTGGCTGAAATTCTTTGGCGTGGCTCTTGCTCGTCTTAGTGCAAATCATCAGCGCTGTTGACTCAGGACACTTGTAATCCTGGCCGCGTCGATGAACGTATCGCATCCGTGAAGTCGCTGATCATTGGTGTCTATCCTAGTATCTTCTCTCATAATTTTTTCATTATCTCTTTCACAGGTGGCGCCTTAGAGTATCCCCAGACTTCGCCGGCGGTCGTGGCGATCGCCAGTTCGAAATGAATCAAAATGAACTGGCGATAGAAGAGATGAGGATCGTGGAAATGATACGTATCGATTGCCACGTGGATCGCCTGGAACGCTGCCAAACGGAGCTCATCGCCGGTACTCTCGAGGATGTGCCCACAATGAAGTGGCGATGTGAGCGATGGCGATAATGAGAAGGATGCCTATCGATTGCCACGCCCCTTTGATTATCATCCCTCTTTCGTCTGGGGTTTCCTCATTCACTTTATCCATGTGGCGACCGCCGGCGGTCGTGGCGATCGCCACTACAGCCGGCGGTCGTAGCGATCGC
Organism: Ancylostoma ceylanicum; assembly: GCA_000688135.1. Lineage (NCBI taxonomy): Eukaryota > Metazoa > Nematoda > Chromadorea > Rhabditida > Ancylostomatidae > Ancylostoma > Ancylostoma ceylanicum. The sequence continues at coordinate 295,499 of JARK01001511.1, forward strand.
CACGACCGCCGGCGAAGTCTGGGGATACTCTTAGTGGTATTTATATCAGGTGCGTGCGTTAGTCGCACGTCAGACGCACGAATCCATTTGCTGAGGATTTTCCATGAAGACCGGTCAAAGAGGCATGTGCATCTTGAATGAAAAAGGACGCGCGACAGCTGTGAGTTTGCGAACGCGCGCGTCGGAGCTGCGTCAGTGATGCGACAGGGCCTGTGATTCATCATATAGACGCACGCGCGTCTAACGCACGCATCTGATATGAGTTGCACTTATAATTCAACAGTTTTTCCCTCTCCAGAGCATGTTAAACTTGCTTTCATTCTGAGTTGAGGAGTGAAATTTTCTTTTTTACATTTCTGGAAATTTCTCATGCGCTTTGCTCAACGGATTTTCGAGCAGTTATTTTGCACTGTTTTCTTCATATTATTCAACATCCTTCGAGAAGTATATTCGAGAAATTTCCCAAATTTCTTTCTCGGGTCCTAGCTTTTCTGGATAATACCCACTCGGAAAAAAATTGGAAAAAGCATTGGTATCCACTTGATCCTTTTTTGCTCGCATTCACTTTACCATGGTTGAATTTTGGTGTTCCTTGCTCTTGCACAGCCTTTTTGCTGCGTTTGTGCTGCTATCGTAGCGATAGGACCTATTCTCCTGCCTGCCTCTTCCTTGCCTACGTTTATGGCTGTCGGGGTGGTTAGGTCTTGTTCCTTTAGTGCTGGGCCATGATTGAAATTATCTAGGGTAAATGCGCCGACGTCCGTGTTAACGAGAGAATTGAGTAAATTTGTGTGCTGTTGACATGTTCACCCTGGGTAATCTCAAGGATTCATGCCGCCCTCCCATTTAATTGTTGGATCCTGTTCGGCTAGTAGCGTTTTGTCGTTGGCGTATTTTTCTTTTCGTCCTGGAATTGTGTTAATCAACTCTGCTCATCCGTTATCCTATTAACTTTTTCTTGCGAGCATTTTTCTTTTTTCATCTCAAGCAATTTCCTCTTTTAGCGCGCGAGAATTTATAGATTCGTTTTCCTCTTTGAGTTGATATATCATTCACGCGTTCTAGAGCTTGTGGCCTTCCGCATAATAATGGGGAATCGTCTATAAGAATTTTATGAGCTTTTATGGCGAAATCATATTTGCTGCGTTATGCCTAGCCCACTTTTTTCTGATAACGGTTTTCTCCAGTCTTTTTTTTCTTTTTTTTTCGAGGTTTTTTCTTGAAACAGAAACAGAAGCAGTATTAGGTAAAATTACTGCATTCCTCATCATTCAAGGCTTCAATTTTTGCAAAATTGCGTGCTTTACCATCGCGGCACCAAGATTACATCCATAGCCATGAATTATTGTGCCTCGTTGCTGAGCTGGGAAAACACGAACTGCGCTGATGCATTGCTTCGCGTTTCATTCCACGCATTCCAATGCAATTTTTTCCTTTCAGTTCAGCATTATTTAGAGGGTCATACCTAATTTTGATTAGAGTGAGAACTCCATATTTTTATCCCTTGGGAAATCCAGAATTTTTACAAAAAAAGTGAAGTACATAACCAAATACGTATAACTTATGCGTCATTTGAAACTATGGAAATATAATCCTAAGGTTTGATCTACTTAATGTAAAATTGACTGAAAAATAGTTCATCCATAGGTGATGCAGCAGACCTGCTCGGATTATTCACCTGTTTGAACAGGTTAGAACAGGTAACATGACGATCGGATAAGAATGACAACGAACACAATAACGAAATGTGTGGGTGCGCAGACAATCAGAGTGTCACGTTGCGTGTGGGGTGGCGCATGCGTACGGAGTTTGCTGCACACATCGCTATTACTCTCCTTTGCTGCTTCTCAGTGATATTTAATTACTGGTCAGTACTACTCAATCCATACGTAAAGTGATTCCCAAAATTCGTAGCATAATTTATTATTTTTTTATGACTGCCCGCTTTCCTTAGTGGTTATTCCTAGCATAGCACTTGCAGCGGTCTCGTTTTCTTCAATGCATTTCGCTTGCAGTGGAAGAGATACGCTGTCAGATCTGGAAAAAGTCTGGAATGTGTGAAAATTGCTTTCGCGGACACAGTCGCATGATCATTTCATCTATGATTCGACTCCGATACTGCCAATTCATTCATTCATTCATTCATTCATTCATTCATTCATTCATTCGCTCATTCATTTCTACAATATGGACAATGAGTTGAAAAAATAAAAAATGGAAAAAGCGCAAGGAATTGCATAAAAATTCATTTTATGCGCACATACCAATCGCGGACATCACGGAGGGGAAGGCGAGGGAAAGCCCCCCCCCCCTGAGTTTGGGTCGCCGAATTTCGCAAATCACTTAGTAAAACTTCTGAAACTTTGTAATAGGATAGCTCAATTTCATTTGTTTACTTTTGATATTATTCTTTGAAATATTTATTATTAATCATTCATTTTTGTAATGAATATTTGTATTATTTTTATTTTCTGTCCAGGTCCCCGAAGTCTTCCCTCCACTCATCCAGTCATTCATTGATTCATTGATTGATTGATTCATTCATTCATTCGATCATTCGATCATTCATTCATTCATTCATTCATTCATTCATTCGATCATTCATTCATTCATTCAGTCATGCATTCATTCATTCATTCGATCATTCATTCATTCATTCATTCATTCATTCATTCATTCATTCATTCATTCGGATATACACACGTATATTTTTCATTTATGAAGTTGTAGTGTCTGTTTCACCAACCTTGCGCATTGAAGGAGATCCAGGATGCAAAATTTGTGATACAGACAATAGCTGAAACCTTATTCCAAAAAGACTGAGTACTATTGATACGAGAATGATTATTATTTTTATTATCATTACTATTATTATTTCCTTTACGTTTTTAAAACACCCTCGAAAGCAGTAAACTTGTTCATGGCAGGGTTCCAGGAAATTTCTGGAATTCATGCATTTACGAAAGTTTATAGGCTAGTATGTATCAGCCGTATTTGACGAAACTAGGTAACTAAATACAATCTCTTCCATGTACTTTGGCTTAAAATCTCAGAAAAGACACCAGCTACTCGGATTTGCTTCGGATATTTCTTCCTAAGACTTTGAAGACTGTTTCTATGGCTCTAGCGCTGAAGAAAAGTGAACGAGTTTTGTTCTCGGCAAGAAATCCTTGTGAATCCAGAAAAGCAATCCAGAAAAGCCGCTCTGGACAGCAAGATTACTGAGATTAGTCCGTGAGCAGTGCTGAAATCCCGTCAAGCCGCACGAACACCAATCGTGGCGTTCGCATTTCCGCACTCTTGGTAAACGATCCGTTCGAAGCCGGCGTTTCGTGTTTGGTTCGATGCTGATTGTAGGTGTCACTGGCAGTTACACCAACTCATCTGTCAGTGTTTTTCTGGCTGCATAGCCCCCTGCATCCTCGTCTAGGTGCTTGTTTTCTCCAGAAATGGAGACTTCTCCTGGAAAATCGATGAAATGTGAGATTTGCTGGGGAAGTCACGAAATGTTGGAACGTGTTATTTTCAGATGCTCAATCAGAAGACGCCGAGGAGCTACAGGCCAAACTGCAGGCACTAAATCGATTAATAGATAGCGTGAGTTACCAGTTACTTTACTCGAAAGGTAGTGTAATTATGTTGTGGTCCCCAGGAAATTTTGGAAAGGGTAATCGCGCCCCGGCTTGGGTTACAAAGGGCGTGGGAGAGGAGATCAGAGCTAATGAGTTAAACTAAATTTGTCCTAACCAGGACATTTTTTCCGCAATTTCATCCCAATTTAATTATTCCTACGATATTCCAAAGAACAAAACAAAAAGCTCACAGAATATATGTTATTCCTACGACAATCCAAAGAACAAAACAAATAGCTCATAGAATGTGTATATATGAACTAGTGGCCCCGTGTGCTTCTTATGTCTCAGACCCGTACGCCCCTTCCATTAGGGCTCCTGCGCCACCACACCATTGATATACTACAAATCTAGAAAAATCCGAAGGCCTGGACCCGTGTGCCTCTTCAACTCGGACTCGTTTGCTCCTTCCACTCGGACCTGTGGCCTCTTCAACTCGGACCCGTGACCGTTTCAATCGGTCCGATGTGTCCCTCTATCTCGGACCCGTGTGCCCCTTCCCCACGGACCCGTGCGCCCCTTCCACTCGGACCCAAGTGCCCCTTCCCCACGGACCCGTGTGCCCCTTCAACTCGGACCCGTGGCCGTTTCAATCGGTCCGGTGT
>JARK01001511.1:306334-345007 GCA_000688135.1 Ancylostoma ceylanicum
TCCGCTCCAGAAAGAATAGCTTTGCTAATGTCTGTGGGAAGGGTTGAGAGACTATTCTCGAGATTTCCCTAAACTTTTCGTCTTCAAGAGCGCCAAAGTGAATTCACAGAAAAGCATAAGTGCCTGCGTCCCATTTTAGAAAGGGCCTAGTTTAGTTAGGATGCTGCAGACGTCAGAAGTATGGATTTGCAGGGGTAGAGTGGCAAAATTTGCTAACCAAGTAAATTTTCGGAAGCTCATTATCACTATAAATATGTATTGGGAAGAAATGGCAGTTCAGGTGAAATTTATGGATTTCGAATGTTGCGATGTTTTTTGCTGTTTCTATGGGGGGGGGGGGGGGAAGGATCATTCCACACCTATACTTTCCTGCAAAAAATGTTATTAGAGACTGAATGTGTAATGTGAAGTGGTGTGGTTCTGATGTTTTCTACACGTTGTCTCTGTCTCTTCTTTTCTCATTGTCTAATCGACATCCAGACGCTGCAGGCTAGCTACGAGGACGAGGAAGACGCGTACCACGCGCGACCCGACCACTACCACGAACCTGCTCATCATCGTTACGATAGTGATTACGGTAAGTTGTCTTTCTCTGATTGGTTCAGACAAGTTACTGCGGTTGATCAGTCATAGGAGATCGTGTACTTCATTAAGTAGGCATTGTATTAAAAATTACTTTGGAAAAAGTATAAACTCTTCAATGGAAACAAAAAAGGATTGGAAACCGGCGTGAGTGCCCTACTTTTCCTGGATTGGGTCATCTGTCACCTTTCATGCTGTAAAGTGGGCGTGGTTTAGGCCGCACTGCCCTTATTTGCGTTTTACACGTGAACCTAATAGGGAAAATTGCGTAAATTGTGTACATGGGCAGAAATAATGAACCTTGCCTCTCTGGACCCGTAGATCGCTACTCTACCGGGACTGTCCTAAGCTTCCCGTTCCCTGAGAGTGGACGAATTCCCCGAGCAAGATGTGGATTCTCTGGCTATCTTTGCTACTGTTTATCTTCGCTGTCTGGGACGAATCGTTCCAGCAATTCATACCTTTTTTACCTGGGTAACTCGTCCATTTCATAGTGTAGGGTGGTGACAACCTCCGGGAACGCAGGTCCGTGGATACGGGCACTGGGTGGTAGAATCTTCCACGTTCCCCATATATGGATCACCGGACTACTAGTGGTCCAAGAAGTTCATTAGTAGCTGTTTTCATGGATAATTTACCCTTTATCAATTGGAAACTCAAACAAATCTGCACTCTGCGGACTTCGTACGAGTTGTAGCTCGATTTTCGAGTTTGACCAATGACAGCCTGGGTAGCCGAAGTTTCCAACCAATCACAGAACGCTTACCGTAATACCGTAAGCATCACCGTGTTCAGCCGTGAAGACGTACGATAGTGAGGTGCCTTCGCACGACTACGAGTACTCAACCTATGACACGGAAGCGTCGACGGGTCGCGGTGTGCCCTCAGGCAATCATAAAATGTCCTATCGCGGTCAACAACAGTACGATAATGCATACCGTAAGTGCCTGGACATGGTCCTTGAAGGTTACCCTGGGCTCGAAATACCCCAGAAATTTCAGGATATGAATCAAATGGTTATAAAGACGAGGAGTACTATCACGAGGAAGAAGCCGACCATCACGATGACGCGCATTTCGGTCGGAATCCGCACTATTCGGAGCGGTACGAGTCGATGGAAGGCACGTCAGACTATAGGGACGAGTATAGGCAGCAGTATCCTGGGTGAGTGGCTAGCGGGTCATGTGTGCGTGCGTGCGTCAAGCGTGCATATCCACTCATGGAGCGTTTTTCCGTGAAGGGTACGAGTTGTGCATAGACTACGTCTTGGCCCAGAAGTCATCATGCAGTCGCACGCATGACGCACGCACGCACTCATCCACTTCGAGCTTCTCTTAAGAGTGGTTTTGCGCATTTTTCGCTTCCTCTAGGCCGATTCCAAGGGATTTTTTTGTGAAAGTTCCTTTTTCAGTGATTACTGGAATGAACAGGAGCCGTTGTCTTACAACAGTAGACCGCCTCAATCGATGCAGTGAGTAATTTTTTTCGGGAAATTTCCCGGATTCTTTTCAATTTTTCTTCTGGCTTAGGCCATACTTTTCGAAGGAAGAACTCTATAGTGTAGTTTCCCTTTTTCCAGACCCCTGCGGTCCTGGCACGATTCCATGGAAGGCGCTGAATCCACCACGGAAAAGTTAGTTCATTTCACTTTATTGGTTGAGACTCTTTTTCTCTCTGTTCTCTCTTTTTTCTCTCCTTTCTCTAACCTTTTTCTTCCAGAGAAAATTGCCTGGATGAACAGAATACCTACGAAGACACTGAGGGCCGCAATTCTAAATGTAAGCCAAGAAATTTTCGCGCCCCTACCTTCTAGGGGCCGCATGCATAATTGAGATTACCCAGGGTAAACGTGTTGGCACCCCACAACGTCAACACGTTTACCCTGGGTAACTTAATAATTCGTTCAAACCCAAATCCCCTCTATTCAGTGAGTTACCGGACAGCTTCTGTGGATAAAACGGAACGGAGGTATGACAGCGATTCCAGTCATCGTGGTGGTGGCTACTACGGAGATGACTACGATGACCGGTGCGATAATTTTACTGTGCGACAAAGTATAAACGCTATCGAGGCGTCATTTTGCAGCCGGACTGATTCCCGAGCGCATAACTGGCGATACGACAGTATCCAGGAAGAAGACCATGTGAAGGAGGATTGGCACGACGAGAAAGCGCTACGTAGCTGGAGGGATGAGCCAGTGAAAGATGAGGACTGGCATTCTGAAGATCAACGAACGCACGATGAGGAGGAGCACTACGCTGCCGAGGGTTACCAGGCGGATCGCGAGGACTCGTCCAGGCAGAACAGTGTTGAGCGGGCCGATGGCGTGGCGCATCCGACGACGGATATTGCACAGTATGGTTTACTAGTGTGTTTTTAGAGGGATTATAGTGAATTTGCCAATTTCTGGACATCCTGAGCCAGTTTATACTTATTGTGCGCGATTTGAGACGTACGCATCAATAAAAGAAAGCGTAGGCCAAGACATGCGCAGAACAGTCGCTTATAGGGCAATTTATACTAGTCATCCTCAACGAAATGAACGTGCGGCCGCCGCGCGCCCGCAAAGGCGTGCGTCTGAGCTGCGTCAGCGATGCGACTGGCTCTATCCTCCATTATATATGTAGACGTCAAATGCACGCATCTAGTATAAATTGCCCTCATGCTTGCAGTGTTTTGTCCGAGATAGTCAAGTGAAATCTTGCATCATGGGTAATTAATGCTAGATGCGTGCGTGCGTTAAACATGTCGCTGCTGTGGCTGTCGCGTCGCTAGCTCACCGTTGAAGATATCCTGAAAGTTCATCACTAATCAAGCCCATCCGTTGTCCTAGACACGCAAGGCTTGTTTCTGACTGCTGCCACCACTGCGAATGATCCGCGACGCGTGCGTCTCATCCGCGTCTGCGATGCGTCTGGACCTATCCGTTATTACTCAGTCGCACGCGGTGCCAACGCAATCATCGAACCTAGTATTAGTTACTCTCTTCTAATCGTAGCTATCGCAAAACATGGGAAGTCGACCATAACAACTCGGGGACGCACGCATTTCGAACGCACGCACGCACACAGCTAGTATGAACTAGTACAAAATCGGTAAATCTGGTGGGCGACTAGGACTAAATGTAACTTTTCCCAAAATTTCGCGCGAATTTGAGGATTTTTGGAGTCTATTCAAGCTGAAACCATTGATACATGCATTTGAGTAACTCACTCGTCAGTTGCAGTTTTCTGCGTGAGATCGGACGCACGCACGCATCGGTCATAATTTGGCCCACAGCTGCAGAACTTCAGTAGAGCCTTGGAATACCATCTGTTCTCTAGATTTGGGGCTAGTGCATTGCCTTTCTGAGGCATTATATAAATTGAAAGCATTCGCATGCTAGCTTTGGTATGTGCAAGTTTTTAATGGATCAGCTATAGTTCATTGCACGATTTTGGGCCCATGCGCACGCACGCAGCGATCGTGCAATTGACCTATGCCTGCAGAACTCTGACAGGGATCTAGGGATGCATTTTTTCTGGGTATTTATTGCTTTTCAATGGAGAACATGAAATTGGGAGCATTTCCATGCCCATTTTGATAAAGTCGCGATTTCTGGGATGTACCTAGTGATGCTTTGAGCATAACAATTGAACAAACAATTTAAATAAATAAATAAACAGATAAATATTTCTAGTCAAACTATCCAAGAAGAGGATGAGAAGCGAACGCCGCACGAGCTCTGGCACTGGGCGTACAAACAAGTGTGCAAAAGTCTTGGATACAAGGTAAGTTATTTGAAGAAGAGTACTTACCAAGTAGCTGTGACGTCATTATGACGTCATCTATGGATTACTGTGATTTTCTGGCTTCTGATAATAATATTATGAAGATATGAAAACAACAGAAGAAGGGTAGTTCAAGTGCATGGGTGTTTTTTCCACTTTTCCAGGTAATAAGGACGTAAAATGTTATTTGAATTTAGCGCCGTTCTTAATTCGTCCAGATTTTCTGATTAGTTCATGTTATTTTCAGCTGAGCTCGAGCAAAGCTCTGGAAATGTGTTTTTCCTTGCACTTGAGGTGCTCGGATTAGTGAAAGGTGCAGAAAGGCGGAAACCTGGCGCCTGTCAGCTGAGTTTTTCCGGAAGATTTTCCCGGCGCAGTTGCAAGCGTTGTGGCAAACAGCCCTAATGGAAAGCGCTTTAACATGTCGACGTGTGCACTTAGTGTTGTCAGTTGAATGCGTGCGTCAAACGCGACGCGCAATTACCGCCTTTCCACAGCTTCACCTGCTAATTAACGCGGCGCTGAGACTTCTTGTCGCCCTACCGTGCCGCCGAGGCTTTTCATGTTCATCTTTTTCCAAGGAAATCGTGCTTTGAAGGAAATAGAGTGTCCTAGACTCCTAATTAGGGATCTGGTCTTTGCTCCATCATGTGAAGGCTAAAATTTGCCTGGAAACGACCGTGATAGCTCTTTTCCTCCCTTTTTGTGCTGTACTTATTGCCAGCATGCTGTCCAGAATGATATTTTTACCCAGAACGCCTTGCATGATGGATGTCCGCTGACCTTTAGTACGACTACTCCCCAGCCACCCACATTTCATCAAAGAGTAAGACACGACGAGACAAAAATGGGAGCGTATATCTCGGGGCAGCAGCTTCGCCTGACATTTCCCCTCCTCGCATCCTTGGGGAGCTTCGACTTGGGTTATTCTACTTTTTCGACTGCTCTGGATACACTGCGTTCTCAGGGTCTCATTCTTTGTCTGCCTTTTTATCCTGTTGGGAGGGAAATGCGGGGTTGGGTTAATTGTTACCGATACCAGGTTGTGGGATTAATTGGTGTCATGGAGGTCTTTTTTCCGTTGGAATGGATTTTCTGAATCCGGGAACTTTTTAGTATGGCTAAAACCATGTCGTTTCCATTAAGAAATAAGGAATAATTAGCACTGGCGTAGAAATCCTCCCATGTCGCCACTGGCAGGGTTCCTGATTATCCCCGGAAGGTTCTGGAGCCATATGCATCATTGAGGTTACCAAGGGTTTACTGTTTACTTTTTACTCCTTTATCACACCGGCACGATATATAACTGGGCTTTCGTGCAAAGAGTTCAGATTATTTATTACTTGTTACCCAAGGTTAACGTCTTAAAATCCACACGCTTACCACCAGTTAACATGAGGGTCAACCCATTAACCTTGGGTAACCTGAATGATGCATTCTGGGGCTGAGCTTCCCGCTGATCTGGGATGGACAACTTTCTTCTGGAAAAGTGTAATACGTATATCTTTTCACACCTTTATCGCTACTTGTCATCACTGACCAAAGGTCGCATGTATCATTGAGATTACCTAGAGTAAAGGTGTTAGCACCACATAAATTTACCTGCCTTCACAGGGGCGCCAACATGTTTACCCTGGGTAATTCCAATGATGCATCTAGGTCCAAGACAATTCACTCAAATTAAATGTAGCCTTTTTTCCTGGACAACTCGTTCATTCTGGAAAAGCGGGTGTGTCTGATCTTCCTGGAACGTTCATGAGTCCCGCCATAGGGCTGAATCTGCCTTTTTACAGATTTTAGAGCTGTAATTGAGCGTATGTCTTAATTTGGATACATAGTTAGGTGAAAAGTTACCTATTTCATGCCTATGTTATGGTACCAATGAGGATAGCTGGATAGCTTAGGGCTTGCTGTATAGTTCTCGTGGAATTCACAAAAGTTTCTGAGTCCGCATGCAGCGTTGGGGTTACCCCAGGTAGGCGTGTTATTACCCCCGCCTCCCCCCCCCCCAAATTGACCCATCATTAGCACGGGTATCAACGCGTTTACCCTGGGTAATATCAACGATGCCATTTGAAAAATAACATGAATAATCTTAAAAATAAAAAATAATTTCAAAGATTTAGCAAAGCACCAGAAAAAAAAACCTGTAAAATTAATTTAAAAAAAAAAAACAAAATTATCAACGCATTCAGGCCCATGATAGGTTGACTCGCTTTCCCTTTTAATATAGACAAGTTGTCCAAGAGAAAAACGATGTTATCTCGTCTGAGTGGTCTACCTAAAATTGTGATGAAAAATAGTGGTAACGATAGCAGGCACAACAGAGTTGCCGGGGAAACTTGTCCATTTCGGGGAAACAGGATAAGTAGAGCCTTCTCGAGAAGGCTCATGGATACCGCTATAGGTAAGCCAGAGGATTTCTGCGATTGCGATTTCTTTTCTCCAAATGGAAATTGCGTGCATATTTTCCTAGTTTCTCCTGGATGAGAGGGGCTGGATCTGGAAAACACTCGATTTTCCGGAAGAAAAAGACCTTCAGTCGCATCTTCTCGAATCCATCCGTGCCCTCATCGCTCATAGCGTTGAAAAAAAAGTTTTGAAAATAAATTATAAATTAAATTCCTTTTTGAAAATAAATTATAAATTAAATTCCTAAATTATGGGACTAAATTAAAATAAGCAGGTTTTTCCTTTCGTAATTTTTAGTCTCCATGTTTCTTTCTTTCCTGGTTTATTTAATTTATCGGCTAAAGAACATTGGCGCAAGACACACGCTGAGGATTTCGCTTCATTAGGTTAGCGAGCGCTTTGTTTGCACTAATAACACATAAGGAACCCCGGCGCCGTGTGTATCGATCCTTAGGGTCATTAGAGTACTCTTCTTGACTACGGCTAGCAGCTGTTAATAGGCTGTACCTCTGAGATGAGGTGGTTTTCTGCTTTGAGTTTGCCCTGGTTCGGAAAAAAACTGCTTTCTGGTGTTTTGAAATGGTTCATTTGATATTGTTGGGGATTTTTTCCCATTTTCGTCTTCAGTGAAGTTGACGAATTGACCATAGAGCGCTTTTTCTCAGCGAGGAGACAATATGACGCATGTCATATGCTTTAATGTATTCTTTTTGTGGGCCATTTGACTAGGGATACATATTTTGGATACATTCCACGGAATCTTTTGTTCTGACGTTCTTGTGAGCCGTTGCCTTCTCCTTACGAGACAGTTCCACATTCTTACAGCCGTGAGCAGCTATCTATGACTTTATGGATCCACTATACTTTTTCCTGGCTTTTTTCCTGGCCACCCACCCCCACTTGCTCCTCGCTGCCTCCGATTTATCGTTGTGTTAATCGCACACCTCATTGGCTATGCCGATGTGTTTGGCTGAGAACTCGCTCGATGTGCGTCCACAAGTTGTTCCGCGAGAGGGAACTGCATCGATCCTGGGATTTCAAGGATGTGGATAGAGCGTTTAGCGTTTTTTGCTGCTCAACTTTCACTTTTCATGGGGCTTTATTTATTGAAATAGAGTGTGATCTACCTTATTTGGCATGTGACTTTACTTCTTTTTGTTTTTGTTTTTGTTTGAAATCTAATCCACCTCAAATTTTTAACATGGTTTTGGCATAAATGGGAGTTTCCCCAGTATAGTGTGTTTTGTGCCTGAAAGAGGAGCGGGCGTGGTTTAGCCCTATAATTGGTCAGCTCGTCCGACAGAGTGCAGTCGATTCCGAGAAAAATGACCAATGTTTTCGTTTCCGTAAATGGTAGATTAATTAGTTTCCCGAATATATAACGTTTTGTGCTTGAACGAGGAGGAGGCATGGCCCAGCCTCGTGATTTGTCAGCTCGTCCGATTGGCCAATCACAGGGCTTAGTCGCTCCGCCCCCTTCTCGGTACAGCGCTCCAAATCCCCTATCCTACATCCCTCCCTGTTTTGAGGTGTAGAGGTCAGAAATTGTTATGGCGCTTATAAGGAGAGAATCATATAAGCAACCTATAACGAGACAACCTAATACATAAATAACTTAATAATAAGTAAGAGGTAATAAGGTAACGTGTAAATCATCAAACTTCTACGCTTTCTGGGACGGGAGTCATGATCGCTTCCGGGTAAACTCCATGTTCCCCACGTGAAGAGTGAACGAGCTTCCTACGTAAGATTTCCCGGATTTGACACCTATTATGCCAGTTAAGAGCTCGACATGTGCCCGTTTTTAGCGGAAAACTCGTCCACTTTGAGCAGAAAGAAGAGCATTGCGCTGTTCGGAAACGTTAATGAATTTTGCTACTGATTTAGCGGCTAAGAGCAACTCGTGTGACTGACTCCCTTGGGGCCTGGAGGGGGGGGGGGGAGGTGTGACTCATGGTGGACAGAATAGTGCAACCCTACGAGGAGGTACATGTCTGATTTTTAGAAGGGTTGGACCTACCGCAATTTTTTTTCTGGATATCAGCAAATCAATTTTTCTATTTTTCTTTGGGAAGATCAGATGGCAATCATGGATGGGGTTACGCTTGGCTTTTTTATTTGTTGTTCCTATAAAAGGTCTTCAAAAAAAACTTCCAGGCAAGATATGAGCAATTTTCCCTCCTAGTGGATGGATCAAAATACCGATACGTGTTCCTGGAAATTGAATCCACTCTGAAGCGATAGACATAACGTTCCAGCGAATCTCCGCTGAACTCTAGCCAAATTTCCTCTCTGCACTTCCGGACAACGATCTCCTGGAAAACCGACGTTCTCGGAATGTCCTCAGAGTAAATGGCGATCATTGCCGTAACATCGCTGTTATCACCAAATGAATTCGCGGATATGCACCCTCGAAAGGCGAAATCCACGAAAATTAGTTATTGGATGATCCTTTGAGGGGACGTCTCCTCGACTTTGCACTTTTGAATGGTGCCATATGAGAGTAGGGCGTCGTCTTGCTTATGGGGGCGTTGTTTTGAAGCAGGTTGACTATTCAGAAGGGCTCGAAATTGTAAAAAGCCACTCCCATGACTCGCTAAGGAACAGATTAGCTGGCGGTCAGTGTCTCCATGTCTTCAGCGACCGCAAGCAACACTGAGATTACCCTGGGTTAGAGCTTACCCATAGTTAACACGGGTGCCGACACGTTTATCCTGGTAATCTCAATGGTGCTTTCAGGCCCAGAATTTAGTGGAGACGATCGAAATACCTTAGCGGAGAGTTAATGGTCCTTCAAATTTTGTTCTGTTTTTGGTTTTTACATGATACATGGTAAGGGGTATCTTCTTACAGTCGCTCTCAGTCATCCTTGCATCACATTGCCCACATATTTTGGATTATTTTGTTGCAGAAAAAGAGGAACGTGAATAAACGGGAGCTAACCCATTTTCTGCAGGAAATCCTAACCTAATTATCGGGTTAGTAAGCGAGTAATTTGATTGGTCAGCTCAGTGTTTGATGGGCGTGGCCAAAGCAGGACCTTAATCGGACCAGTCGGATGGAAAAAGATAGGGCGGTTAGGTAGTAGTGAGTTCGAAGTAAACGTAATTTACACCTTGAGATGGAAAAAATGATCTAGGGAATCTGTACTTCTGCTTTTAAAAAAACTATATCAGAAATTCTATAATAAATGTGCAGTTGTTGTAATCCAAGAATAAGCCACTAAACATTAGCGTGAACTCGTCCCCGTGGGGATGCGATCCCTCATACCTCATAGGACTAGCTATCCCTCATTCTTCATAGGACTCATTCACCCGTTGTTTTTCGGGTTGCTCACACCCAGGATTATGTCCAAACCATTTGATGGCAGGATTAAAACTGAGTAGGAGGGATTTCGAGAAATTTCTCTCAGAGAAATGCTGCCTATGAATGAGATATTCGCTCTTTCTGCGTGTTTCAGCCACTTCTCTTCGATCTGAAAATTTAATGAGGCTCATTGCTCTTTTTTGAATGGGAATATCTTTGATGAGGGTCGTGGGAGTTGCTGCGGAGGTGGTACCTAAGTTAAGGTGTTCAGAGCCTGGATGCCCCCACCGTAGCCACCGTACTCACTTCATAGTTTTCATTGTTGAGCACCTCCCACCTCTCGCTCCTCCATCAAAGAGAATGGACGTGTAGGATTTCAGTTCTTCAGTATTCCTTTGGGACCGCATGAACCAATGAGGTTACCCAGGGCAAACGTACTAACACCACACAGTTTTACCTATCATATCCGGGAAAGATCGGAAAAAAACCTCTGTAACAGTTTTTACCCATATGGAAACCTTCGGCTATTCTTCTTCCACCTCTTCGGGAAATTTCCACCGCCCGTGCAAATTCCGGCGTCACCACCTCCGCCGTCACCTGTGCCGGCGGCGGTGACGGGGAGCGATTCACTTAACGGGGCGCGGTGGCAGGAATTCAGCGTGTGAAAGGCATCGAGGCGGAAACTGTCGACGTCGTCGTCGTTGTCGCTGTCGTCGTCAAACCCCCGCCCCATTGATTCGCTAACACGGGGGGAGAATTGTCGATTGGCCCGTGGTGGCGAACCGCCGGAGCTGCTACCTACTATCGATGAGAGCACCGCTTGTCTCGTCGGTCGGTTAGAGGTGTTCGACTGACTGACGGGGGCCGGGGCGGGGCGGGGCGTCGTCATGCTTTGTTTTGGCCGTAATTGACGCATTGCTCATGATTGTGAGTTCTCGCCGTAATTGCGGCCACGACGACGACGACGGCTGCGACGACGACTAGCGCGGAAAGCAGTGGTGTTGTGTACGTCTTGCAGCGCACAGCTGACTTGCCTGGAGCACGTTGGGCATCCTTGAAAATCCTGGAATCCACTCGCAAGAGGATTCATAATGATGTCATTGCTATACTTGGTATTCTATGCATGGCTTCCTACTATGTCCCATTCATCCTTGATTTCTTAACTTTTTCCTATTCCCGCCGGAAACGCCCTTTGGAAAGCTGGCCAAGTTTGCCACGTTTGCCCAGGCTTGGCTTGCACTTGAAGCATTTCATATTCTATTCCATGAATCTATCTCTGGAAGAGGCCTGGAGGTGGTGAGCAAGACGTCTGCTTAGTGCCCACGTCTTCTCCTCCTTGCACAACTTTCATACCGGACAGTTCCCATTTGGGAGCTTTCTCCCAACTTGTGCAAGTTCTCTGCACTGGCTGTTCCCACATAAATACTTCCTATATTCTCTGAAGAATTAGATGCGCTGCAGAGAGGGGCGAACGCGCTAATTAAAACTGTATTCTGAATGAAAAAACACATTCCCTAGCAACGCCGCGGTTACTTTTCGTTCGTGTCAGCGTTCACTTCACCCCGTTAGTTGACATTTTCGCTCTTCCTCATCGTTTCGAAAATAATTACGTCACGAACCTGTGCCTCTGAAGTAAACTGCAGCCATTTGTCATTGTTTGGAAGGGAATGTTTTTGACCCTATAGAACCCTGGAAGGCTCTGAGAAAGCGAAGCACGTTGCTGGTGGATGTTTTGCTCATATCTGGAAGGATACCCGCCCTATAGCTATTTTTAACGAAGTAGGCTACCTTTGCAGGCTCAGTTGCAGTACATTTTTAGGCCAAATGTGGTTCTAAAGTGTATTTCGGGACAGTCTACGTTGTTGATTCCGTTGGATATTTCTGGCTTATTGCCTAAGGCTTATTTCGTCGTTCTTTAGCCAGTTCTAGGTTTGGCACGTTGTCTTATCCCAGCCCCGTGCCGGTATCCGTACCCAGGTATATCGGAAATGTTACCAAAATGCTTTGAGCCTCGCTCTGCTCAGCTCCTGCGCTTGTATGGGCTTCCGGTCCCTGGAAGCATAATTAAGATTACCAGGGGTAACCGTGCTGATGTCTGCGCTAACGATGGGTAACTTTGGGTGTAGAGCGTTATACGTGGAGTAGAAGGCGCGGGCGGGCGCTGTGATTGGCCAGTTGGGTGAGTTGACCTATAGCAGCGCTCGACCATGCCAACCTTATACCTTTAGTATAACGTTCCACACCCGTAATTTCATGTGATGTTGACACGTTTGCCTTGGGTAATCTCAATGTGCATGCACCCTGGGAAGCTGAGCAGAGGGGACGAGTTTTCCTGTTCTGCTTTTCCTGAGCTCGATTTTCTAAAGGCATTTTCCGTGTTAGTAGCCAAATTTAGGGACTTTTCAAGACCTGAGAAGAGTGGACGAGTTTCCCGGTCATCTTTCTTCCTTCTTTTTTCTGCGCTGGTAGGGAGATCAGTGAACTGCTTGGAAATAATGCAGAGTGGACGAGTTTTCCGGTCATCACCCTTTTTTGTTCTTTTTGTCCGACGCTTGCCAAATCTGTAAATGTCTCAAGTTGAGCAGAGTGGACGAGTTTTCACGTCATGGCTCACCTGAGCTCGATTTCCTGGAGTCTTTTTTTTTGTGCTAGTAGCCAAATTCACGGACTTCTCCAAGCCTGGGTAGAGTGGACGAGTTTTCCAGTCACCCTTCTTCCTTCGTTCTTTTTCCGGGCTAATTGCGAAATCCGTGAACTGCTTGGAACTAATGCAGAGTGGACGAGTTTTCCTTGCAAAAATAATACGCGAAATATTCTTTCTGCTATTGCCTATTACTTATTACTCTTACAATAATTGTAATCGATTTTTCTTTTTGTGGTGACCAAATAAAAAAGTAAATAAATAAATTTTTGCGGTTAACTGCTTCTTGCAATAATATATGCCCAATTTGCTGTATATTGCCTTTTTTTCTTGAGTAAACTCGTCCACGCTGTATTTCGTTAGCGTCCCTGTATTCCGGCAGTTCAGGGGTGGCATTCATCATTGAGTTTACCCGTGGTAATCACGATTACTCCCGAAGTTTGCCCACTCTTTAATATTAGTCAAAAAGTTCACCTTCGACTCATAGGGTAAAGCTAGGGGTAAACTTTACTTGTCCAATGGAGGCAGGTAAGGTTCACTAAGGGTAATTGTGGGATAAGCATAAGCATACCAGCATACCCCGTGGTAAACGTTTACCTCTTCTCTCTGGAAAAGATACGTATCGATTGCCAAATTAAATCGTATCAAATTGTTTCCAAACAATGGCAAGCGCTTCCATCTCCATGATGATCGACATGGCCTGGGGATTCCCATAGGTGTGGATGTGCTATAACGATTTTTCCAGAGCCCTTCATGGATTGGGATACAGGCTTATCACTGGGATATCCAGGTAGCCCTTTTTTGGCTTTATCCTTGCCAGGCCCAGTTCTCCGTCAGCAATTCTGCACCCTTAGTGATGTGTTGAAAGCCACGCCTCGAGGCCTCTAACTCTTTCATGGTTGATTGGTTGCCGTTTACTTGCAGCGAGAAGTCTTGCGGTTGCTTTCACGTTTCACCTGCTCGCTCTTTAGCGCTGATTCAGCTGGCTATCCTCGTCAAATTTTTCCATTTTCCCAGCTATTCCTCTTTATTTTTGCGTATCCCGAGAATAACACCTCAAGGATCTTATTTTTAGTGGATTAGTCCTTTTTAGACAGCTTCTTGCCTTTTTCCAAAAATATCCGTCGCATGGCTCATCGTGGTCCATCGTCGTGGATAATGAGCCAAATTTCGCGTCATCGCCTGCTGTGCAGTCGCACTTGCAGTGGACTCGTAATTGACTTCATTTCGAATGAAAACCGCCGCAGTGGATTGGATTTCTGACAACACCTTTGATTGAGCGGCAAGTTCCGCTTTCAGTCGCAGCAGCGCCAGCCGTTCGTTCGTTCGTTCGTGAAATTGTCCCCGTCGTCATTAATAATTGAAAACACACCATCATTGCTTGCCTTTGTTCGTTATTGTGGCGCAGATCTTAGGGGGAAAATAAGTCAGCTTCGCTCTCTGGATGTTACTTGTTTGTCTGTGGAACACCACCCCGATTGTCACTGCAGATATTCCTGTCCAGGGGTTCTTGATTAGCTCATCAACGCCGGCGCGGTTGACGATGAGAAGATGTCATGAAGTGTCAGAGGCAGCCAGAATCGATATGAACTTGGTGTCCTGAATTAATTGTTGTGTCTATGGATGGATGCTAGAGAAGAGGAATTGTGACAAGGTCCATGGACTACGCGGGTTTTTACGGAGAGGCTGTGGAGAAGGGCTACATCCAGCCCAAAATCCAGAATTCATGGGCATGGCTACAATGGGTCTGAGGGATTGCCAGATGGACGAATTTTCCTTGAGATGCAACACTGGTACTATGATGTTACTTCCTGGATTGAATGACCACGATAGAATAAGTTTCCAGAAAGCTCTAGTGACCAAGACCCCTCGCACACCTCTCATCTCCTGGAATTGCGTGCATCATCGAGGTTACCCAGGGTAAACATGTTAACACCCCAAAGTTCACGCGTGGATACATGGCCGTTAGCACGTTCACTTAGATTACCCAGGGTAAACATGTTAACACCCCAAAGTTCACGCGTGGATACATGGCCGTTAGCACGTTCACTTAGATTACCCAGGGTAAACATGTTAACCCACACAAATTTACACGTCGTTAACATGTGCGTTAACACGTTAACCCTGTGTAATCCTAAAAATGCGCCTAGGTCCTGTTTGGACAGGTTTGAACAAGAAGCACAAGGATTGGACGGGAATGAACATGAGTACATGTTTGCATGAATTGTGTGGATGCGCCGACAAGCAGAGTTCTGCGACGTGAACAGTGCGGCGTGTGCGAGCGGGTCCGGAGCATTGGAATCAGCTAACTGGACGAATTTTTTTTTTCGAAAAATTTGAAGGTATTGGTGCTCCTCTTAATCCGCCTCTATTTTTTTCTGTGGACTCTCCCTGGATTAAATAGCCACGGTGGAATCCACTTTTTTGCCTGGAGCACTCGTCCACTCTGAAGAATCAGACAAGCCCCATGGCATCCATCATTTGGTTCACCCGTGGTGACCACTATTACCCTCAAGGTCTACCCCATTTTTGGCATTCATCAAAAAATTACCCCCGACTCATGGGGTGGAGTTTACCTGTTTACTGGTTACAATGAACGCGATTTCAATGTTTATCCCAGCTTTACCTTGGTGTCCCATACCCCGTGGTAAACGCTTACCTCGACTCTCAATCATGGATGCCATCTCTGAATGCATCATTGGGATTACCCAGGGTAAACGCGTTGACGCTTATGCTAACGAGGAGTAGATTTGTCGAGTGTTGACACGGTCACCCTGGATCTCTTTGATCCATGCGGCTGCAGGTCTACGATTCGCGATGCAGACCTGAGGCGTTTACTTGGCCCAGTGAAACCACAGTTACCCATGGGTAAGTTTATGGGTTATACTGGACCAGATGGTAATGGACAACTGAGTGCATACCTGGAAAATGGCTAGTACTACCAATTCTATAGGAGTCACTCAAACCGGATAGATGTAAAATTCACCACCAAGATCCAGAACCAGGCACTTTTTGTGGGTACTTTCTCAGTAATGGTTATTCAGAGGCAGAGATTACCCATGGTGAACGTGCAAACACCTCACAAATACACACATCGTTAGCACGGATGTCAACAAGCTTACCCTGGGTAATCTCAATGATGTATTCGGGCCCAGAATGGTAACACGCTGTTCAAATTCCTTTCCCCATCACAATTCTTTTGTTAAACTTTGAAACTTTGTTTATCTTCTCATTTGTTGATGTGGATGGAGATCCTGGAAGTGTCTTTTCGCTCCAAATAAACCCGGAAGCATACATACATTCCCAAGATTCTTGAGGGTTATTCCCTGGGGGAAGTATGTGGAAAAAAGTCTCTCTATTCATGGATGCGCTCGGGTGTTTGGAATTGACATTTCAAATGGCGACATTGTTTTCGTGCTAATACCAATGCAATCGAGACAGAGTGATGTTTTGAAGCCAATTTTTCTCCCTCGGCAGTAGGTTTCCATTTGCTAAACATAGCCAGACATCCATGCGTTGTCGGGCTGCTCGGTTGGTCCACAGCTGTAGTCATTCTCGTGGACGGTCTATTTTTTCCGCCTGCAGCAGGACCACACCCCACTTTTTCCAACCAATCACACAGATTTCCACCTTCACGTGGTTTTTCACGCACTTTTTTGCGCTCAGACGTGAACTTGTCCGTAAATGCACTTAAAAGTACTGGTGGCTGCTGCTGCAAAGGTGAGCCGAGCCGCGTTTTGAACGCGGCTCCGTCCGTCCGTTCGTCGTCGCCAAATCGAATTCGTCGATTTATTTATGTGCATGTGTGTGGAAAAACACCTGCATGGCACGCAGTTGCAGAGGCCGGCGTGTCCGACTTCTGAATACGTACGCTATCGATTCGAGGCGTCGAACCGAGGAGAAAGGTGGAGGAGGTTTTAATGCGCTTGTCAGGGTTGCAATGGAATTGCAGCAGTTAGGTGGCGTCTACTTAGAGGCCTTTCGTTAGGGCCTTACGGGCCTGAAGGAGACGGGCCTGTGCAGTGAATTGTTGCCTGGAGGTACAAGGAGTACCAAAAACCTCTTTCTTAAAGAAAAATGGCTCCTGTCTCTCTACCGGGTGGACTCCAAGCTCCAGCTCATCCAGAGCGGAAGAGTTGCCGGGAAAATTTTGCCAGATTTCATATGTAAGTTGCATTTGGCCACCGTTGATCAATAACAGTCAATCACACAAAATCTGCCTGTTTTCGACCGGAAAACTCGTCCAATTTTCTCTCCGAGAAGGCAGAAAGCATCCATCGATTCCAACGGGAATTTCCATGAATCCCACCACGGCTGTCCTCTTTTTTCCCTCCTTTGTCCACGAATCCTGACGAATTTCATTAGATCCACACCATAGCCAAGACAAGCACAATCCTTTGCTGACTTCTGCCGAGACATCCTTTATTGGTAGAGGATTAATTAGGCTATAAAATTGTAAGATAATGTGGTGGATTTGTCCTTTTTGGCTATTCTGATCCAGAGTGACATGGATACCGGTATAGAAATCCCTGGACATGCCCCTTTTCTATGTGTTTTCTGGCTATTTTTGTCCATATCGTCTCAGGAACGGTACCTGCCTGTCCGATTTGGCTAGAATTTGGTTTTAGGGATCAATTCTGTGAGAAGATTTCTTGCACTTGCCATATGTGCCTATGAAAACCTTACTAACTCTTATATCTACCAGCAGTTCTGGTAAATTTCGGTGAAATTGCTGGCTAAATTCTGCATTTTCCAAATTTTCCAACTGAATTAACCTGTGCAGTCAAATTTGACCATGTTGAATGTTTGAGAATCGAACCTTTCATGTTGAAAGAATCCATGAAGGAAGAACTCATTAAATTGTTTATTTGTTTATTCCCATTCATCTTGTAGTGCACCAAAAAAAAGGAAATAAAAGCGAACAAAAAGCAAACACACCGGATGATCCCTGTTTTGGCTGACTATATTAAGGTCTATTATAGGCTAAATGCATGAACATGGTTCCCTGTCCCTGATTTGAATCAGTTTCTTCCGGATTTTTTCCGGATATTCATGCTCGAGAGAATGTTTTTTCTCTTCAACATTCGTTCCAACCCGCTGATTTTGCCGGAATTCGCTCGCTAAGCCTATAATTAACCGCGAATTCCGAAGACACGTGAACTTCCCATCAGATAGGACGATCCAGGAAGATGGTGAAGCAAAAACACATTATTTACTGCTATGTACCTGAGCCTAAACGTGCTCACTAGCAATTTGCTCGCAGTTTTTCGCAGTAGTGCTAGAAAGTCAATTACATGGGTTGAAGAACTTCTTGCGAATAATGACGAACCGGCAATTTAAGGCTATTTATACCTAGACATTACTTTTAATGCTGTTTATACCTATACAAGTTTCTTCGAGAGTGAATTCTTCGATAATGGGTATGATCAGTATTTTTTAGTTACAGTACTTTTTCCCCTACAATTTGTTATAATAATTGTCAGGATCAGAGCGAGGGTTTCAGTGCTCTCAATGCTCTACAAGTATCACTGGCTGAACTGAAGTAAGAGGGAGAGACAGGACTTGAGATGGGAAAATGCAAAAAGTTGGGGAGCAAAGGGGCGTGGCCTCCTTGCAAAATTGAGTTCGGCTATTTCGCTGCTATTCCATGCATTTCAGCGCATTATATTGCTGCTCACTATTTTTCACCGCAATTCCAATTTGCTTACTGTTTATGCTTCCAGGAATACAAAAGAATTTTGTACCTTTCAACACTGACAACAATATCGAAGTTGATGCGTAGCAAATGAAGGAATTTTAAATTGTAGTAAGGCCACGCCCATCTGGCCTTCTGATTTGCCTATTCGATATCATGAAATTGAAGAAAATAATTTTTGGGATATTTTCAAGGTGGTTTTCGACTACATATTTGTCGCACTAGGACTACAAATTTCTGCAATGTGAAAAAATCGCTGGGGAAAGGTTTTTCTCTGAAATTTCCTGGATTATGAGGTAATTTTGGACTTGCCCAGAAACCACGCCCTCTAGCCTTTTTGACTTGCCCATCTTACTCTGAACTTGAAGAAAAAGTAACTTTTGAAATTTTTTAGTGAGGTTTTCGACTATTTGTCCCTTTACCACTATAAGTTTCTGAAACATGAGAAAAAAAATAGTGGGAAAGGTTTTTCCTCTAAAATTCCTTGAAGTAGGTGAGGAAACGGATCAGGATCCCTGTGCGAGGTTTTCCAGAAATTTCTCCAGAGAAAAGACCAGCCATTTCCCCTCCGTTTTTCAATTATGGTGATTGCTGCGCCGCTGCTGAGCCCAGCCAGGAAATGGGGTACTCCATGTGATGTAAAACGAATCCGTGGAAGAACGTTATGGTGGAAATTTCCGGAATTGCCGGGTATAGCCTCCCTAAGCACGCTTTTCCCCCTTTCCTGTGCAATGGCCATTCATCCCGTACGTATTATTCACCACGGCTATCAATTGGATTGAACTCATGTGTGTGAGTGCTGGCGAAATGGTGAATTTCTGAGATGTTGACGACGTCGAAGAGTCGTCGTGCCAACACTGGCTACACACACAGAGCGACATACACACGAGACGACGTCATCGATTAAGGTTCTGAATTGTCCGGTGCCTCACGTCGTCGTCGGCACACGGCAGGGTGCGGGTGCAGGTTGAATCCTGGCCGGGAGCCTTAGCCTGGCCTAGTTTCGTGTATCTTCAGGAATTTGGGCCATTTGAGTTCTTTTTCCAATCCATCAGAAGCGATTTCCGTGTAGATATTTTCCAAGTATTGGAGGTGTATTATTGTGAGGGAAAAAGGGGCGTTACCAGGCTACGGTGATTGGCCCATTGATCCAACGCTCGAATCACAGTGGCCTGGTAACGCCCTCTTTCTCCTCACAATGATACACAGCCTCAAGGATCCATGGATCCACGGCTGGGATTCATGAAACCTTAACCACGCTAGCCAACTATGGGCAAAGCGACGTGAAGGTTGGCCTATTAACCCGACCTCGCTGGATTATCCTTCCGTGAATCCTAGTCCTGAAAGCCCCCCCCCCTTCCAGAAACCCTCCTTGCCGTAGAATTCTGTGTTCTTTCTTCTGCAATTGCACAAATATGACAAATGATGGATTAACATCACCCTCTCGCAGAATTATATAACCCTTACGAGCGTGCTAGTACTTCATATAGCCAGTTGCGTGCCCACTCGTTGTTAAAAGTCCATGCTCACTATTTTTTAGCCCATTTTCTGGAAGAAGTGCCGCGGGCGGAGTAGGACTGCTCAGGATATTTAAGATCCCGTCTTGCACCAAAAGTACTTGAGCTTTTTCCCGAATGAGACCGTTATTGCAGCTGTTGGCCACTTCTAATTAAGCATGACCTTTTTCCTGGCCGTATTGTCGCCTAGAATTAATTATTAGCTCCTTATTAGGTGTCCTCATTTGGACACCGTGCTGCCAGAGGCACATTGCCGTGGAATTTCTGAGCTTTTGGGAATTTCTATGGTTTTATGCACACTTTTTAGTATTTCCAAGAGTTTCGACTGATTTTTTTTTACCAGGAGGCTAGTATGTGATGGAGTTGACTCGTTGTTCTGTTAGGTTTTCACGGGTCTTACGCAATTTTGCGACTTCTTCTAGTGAGTGACTTATGTGTCCCAAATAAATCCTCGAATTTCTTGCGACTTCCGGAACTTCTGGCTGATTTCCCCTAGGTGGCTAGGATATGGTGGAATTAATTGGATATTGCCGTCCTGTTAGGTTTTTACAATACTCACACAATTTTGCGACCATTTTTTGATAGATAAGTGAGTCACCCATCCAGAATAAACCCTTAAAATTGCACGACAGGGATTTTTAAATTTTTTCATGGTGGTGCTGTCAGTGTAGTGTTCTGTTGTTTTCTGTACCTATGTTTATAAGGTCGAATTATGGATTAGATACCCTTGCTTTCGAATATTCGATCTCGAATAAACCGGAAATTTGAATTCCTTAACAAGAGAGAGCAGTGCTGCCCTAGCAGACAAGCGAGAAAGGCTGGGTGGCTTCATTTTTGTCGAATATTCGAGTGTTCAATTCAGTTTCTGAATGGTTAGTCGAATTAGCTAAATCATGTGGTTTTCATTCGATTCTAGGTACACTGTTTACACGTGGTTCGATCGAGATAAATCGAGTCGAGTATCGATCAAATCGAATAGTCGATCATTCGAAACGTCGGCTGTTCAAAACTGAATAATTTCGGTTACCGATTATTCAAAAAAAATTTACATGATAACAGCATTTGAAAGGAAAACTGAGTCAAATGTACAGTAGGTGATGATTCCATGCTGCTTACCTATTTACAGTTGAGCCACACCTCCGTGAAATCCAGCGATAAATTCCGCTTCAGTAGTTGTGTAAATGCTTTTTGAAACTTGTGGTATTTCAAGTCTCGCATTTTCTTCTTCACTTCTTTTTATTTTTTGATTTCTGCTCCTGCTCTCCTCTTTGAAGCGGGCGCCTAACCAGCGTTTAAGGACAAATCACGTACTTTTCCACGATTTATGACAGCGCTATGACCACCACAAATGCTGGCCACGCCCCGTGAATGATCCCGCGTGCCTCGTCCTTAATGTTTGTGTCCCCGTCCATTTCGCCGCTTAATCAACGCCTGTAGGTATTTGCCAGTGTGCCATTTTGTTTGAGATATTTGAGTTCCCGTGATTTTTCTCTTTTCCCGGTTTTTCATGCTTTTTCCGGCGCTAGAAGTTCTGGAAGGATCCTATGAGCGCATCCGAAATTTGGATGAGCTTTAACTGACGCCACGCCGAAATGAAGCGAAGATAAAGCCGTTGAAATTGAGTTCCATGTCGATTGACGCCCCTCCTCATTGGCCAGCTTAGAATCGCGTTCTCATCGTTGTCATCAGTCACGACGGCCACAGCCAGCACTCGCTCTTTGTTAGATTTTCGTGTGTGTCTGGGATTCGTTGAGTAGCGGCAAGGAAACTGCTTCCTCGTGACGATTAAGGACTCTCCATGATTTGAATATTCGAATATTCGAAAATTCCTAAGGCGTAGGAGTCCTTCATCACTGGCCAAGTAGTAGCTGCTCTTGATTTCCTACGAGTTTCTTGATTACTACAGCATCATCTCCTTTTACTTACTGACTGCTCGCCCATAAGTTTTTTTTTCTGTTCTGGATGAATCCTTGGAATTGAACGTGAACAATAGCCTTATTTCACCAACCCTCCCCTTAGTCTTTGGCCGGAAATCCTCCCGTATCCTCACCATCTTTTCTGGTTTAAATGAATAAATAACGGATAAACAACTGAGAACCCCCAGAACAAATCATCTGGTCGCATGTAAAATTTGCTCAACCTAAAGCTTGTTAACAACTTGCTTTCGCTTTTTCTTGTCGACAAGTTGTCGGCGCGAAGCTTGTCGACAACTTGCAAAGCCAGCAGCTGCATTATAAAGATTACCCAGGGTAAACTTGTTAGCACCACGCAGATTTACCCATCGTTAGAACGGCCATCAACACGTTTACCCTGGGTAATCTCAGTTACGCAACCAAACCATCGGCCCACGATCCGCTGTTACCTACCCACTACTTACCCAGGGTAAGCGGGTTGACTACCTCCTTAACGTTGGGTAAATTTGTATGGTGTTAACACATTTACCCTGGCTATTGGTTATCGTATAGACTATATAGTGTCAAGAGAGGCAAGAGAAGGAAGTTGGTTGGTAGCCTGTGCATAATTGAGTTTATCCAGGGTCAACGCTTCAATGCCCGTGTTAACCATAGGTAAGTTTGGGATGTGTCAACGCTGCTACTCTGGGTAATCTCAATGTTGCATGCGGCCCTGATTTCGACTGGTTATGCATTCGTAAATTCTGGCCCATAGTGCTGGATTTGCTAGCCCAGGGCGACTCGAAGCCTTACAGCACTGCGCTTTCTTGGCTTTTTTAATCCAAGCACTAATTTTGTGGAATAAAGAAATCCGGAAATTCGGCATGGCTGGTTAAGCAAGTCGCTACCAGCGGCATGCTCTGAAGAACTGAGTGCAGCCATCCGGGAAATAAAATTTTGTCAGGATTTCAAAAACTAGTCGCAGTCTGGATCGCTTCATTGCGTTGTTCTTCTCTGGGTTTCCTCCAGGAACTCCTTGTGAATCGTCGCAGCAGCACCAAAGCACGAACGCTGCAGTGCAGACAAATCCTTGCGTCCTCGACCCTAAGAGCTCTTTTCACGGCAGAATTTCGCGCTCTAATGAGAGTTTTTGGCAAGAATGAGCATGTGCTTCCTTTTCTCGAGATCCTTTCGATTTCTGTGGACTCCCGTTGAAAAGCTCATCCATGAAAAATGTTTTTCCGCAACGATTTTCCGCAATCGCAGAAGTCTAGGTAGGCTACCGTAACCTTCAAGGATTATTCCTCTATGTACCTCAATGACGTCTGCTCATTCCGCTTCGATTAGGCCATAACGGATTTAACAGTAATCGCTGCTCTAAGTCTGAGCACAAAATAACTCGTTCTATTTCTTGGATTCAACCAGTTTTCCAACTTTGCCACGTGGTGAGACACCGGTGACTCACCCGGACATGACAGCTTTGAATAGGAGCCACATGCTTAATTGAGGTTACCCAAATATAATAAAAATGTTGATAGCTTATAAGTTGACATCGTTGACACGGGCGTCAACACGTTTACCATGGGTAATCTCAATGATGCATCCAGGTTCAGGACTAATATTAGCTGAATCACTGTTTCAATCACGTGTTTCTTTTTTGATAGTGGAAGCAGTATGACCCAGGCAAAAGTAGAGGATCTTGAGAATGGGTAAATTAGGGTTTGTGATGACCCTTGAGTTTTTACCTTAGTCATGACCACGAGAAAAGGTCCCAAAGTCAAGACATTCCTACAATTCCTCGAATATTCATGGATCCATCATTCAAAATTTCCTCCTAGAATATTCGAATGTTCGATTTTCCCAGCCTTTCCAACATGGGATTACCTAAAAGTTCAAGTAACCGAGCATTTTGATTTCTCGAATATTCGAAAAGAAGATATTCAGATTTGTTGACTAGTAGTCTATCATTTTCTACAATACTACGCCTTCTTGAGTCACTGCAGATGAGACACCTTGTCCTGATCTACAGCCTTAGTATGTATATACTCAAGATTTACTCATTATGCCCCAAAAATAGGGGTCATTCGGCGCGTCGACTCAAAATACTATCGATACGCTGCGCGCCAGTTTTGAATTTTGAAAGAGCGGGAATTTTGAGGCTACAGATTGCGACTTTAATTTGGCCTGGAAAAAAGGGGTTTGTGGTTGATAATAGGGGAATGCTGGTGTTGTGGACTTGAGCCTGGACATAGATGAATATTTGGGAGCAGTTTCTGGATGTGGTGTATTTTCATCCTCGACTGGGTTGTGAAGGGGATGGAAACGCGGTTGATAACTTGGATATGGCTGGTATCGTGGATTTGGGCGAGATCACGAGATTTTTTCCGAAAAAAAAACCTATCGATCACTAGTCCTTGGGAAATAACTTTGGAAAAAAGAACCAATTTCAAGCATATGACGGGACCAACTGACATTTTTCTGCTGTTTCTACCTCCTATACAGGTTCGCTTTCATAGAAAAAAGTAGGATAAATTCTCGTATGATCTCTAATTTTTGGCCATAATTTTTGGAAAATCTCTGAACCGCATGACATCTAATAAAACATTCATAAATTAGGGTTGAAAGCGTCGCTGTGCACATATATACAGCTAAGTAATAGGAGCTATTACACCTTGTCACCGGGCTGACACCGAGAGGGATGAATGTGGGTGGTTGTCGTGGAAGCGGCGTGTGTGTGGCCTGATTCCTCCCCTCGATTGCTTTTGATTTCGGGTGCAGACGACGTTAAAGCGGCTATGCGACGGCTGCGTTACTGCTGAACGATGTTTGCTCTTTTTCCCGGATAAGGCTTGATGTCCTGAAATTCTGAACAGAAGGTCTCAGCTCCCTAGCCACACCTGTTATGTTGGTCTTGTTGAGAATTTCGAGTCTTCCCGATGATGTGACGCCCCCGCCCACTCACTGTTACTATTTTGAGCAGTTGTCCGACTATTTTGGAAGATTTGCTCGGCAATGCAGCCGAGCTGGCATAACAGCGTTCCTCGACTCACTGGCTCCCTTTCTAATCTTCATCAAACATTCGCTGGCATTCTGCCATAACAACATCTCACAACATAGTGAAGGTATTAATCGATCAACTCGCTGCCCCACTAGGGGATTCGTCAACAAAAAACACTTGTCATTTGGTAGTGTTTGCTTTGAAATACTGTAGTCGTGCGTAAAAAGGTAGTTGGTCTATTATTTGCTGCAGTAATGGGTGATGGAATTAGTTCTGGAGGCAATAAAGTAGCCAAGGCTCAGTGTATACTTCTTTCCAGTAACTTGGCTTGATCTCGGGATGTAACGAATAGAGCATAATTTTTTCCAACCCTAGGATTCTGTTTTTTTTTTCATTCTTTCTTTTGAGCATTTCATACTTTGAGCTGTACATCGCACTTCTTTGAATCTTCCATCCTTGGACATTTATTCCCACTAACATTAGGAGGCACTTTTCTTTTTACGTTCGAAAGTATAGTTCAATATAGTGTTATAATACAGGTTAGTATAGCATATTACAGCATAGTACATATAGAAGTATAGTATGATATAGTGTAGTAATAATACAGTGTAGTACAATACAGTACAGTAATAGTAATAGTAATAGTATAGTATAGTATAGTATAGTATAGTATAGTATAGTATAGTATAGTATTACTACGTACTATAGTATAGTACAGTATAATATAGTACACATAATATAAGTGTAGTATAGTATAGTATAGTATAGTATAGTATAGTATAGTATAGTATAGTATAGTATAGTATAGTATAGTATAGTATAGCATAGCATAGTATAGTATAGTATAGTATTACTACGTACTATAGTATAGTACAGTATAATATAGTACACATAATATAAGTGTAGTATAGTATAATATAGCATAGTGTAGTGTAGTAGTAGAGCTATGTAGTATGGTATAGCATAATATACCATAGTATGTATAATCAAAACACAAATAGTAAGGTGCAATACTATAGTAGTAGTATAGTAATAGAATATATAGTATATACTCGACGGTATAGTATATCAATACGATATTAGGGGGCAAGGTTTCCTTGCAATAACTAGCGGCTTTTCCTTGCAAACTAGGAGTTTTCCAGAAATGAATCGTTTTTCGGAATTCCAGAAATTGCAAACCCATGAATATCTAATTCTGACATGAAATTGTGCACGACTGTTTTATGCCTCTAGGATTGACGTTTTGGTAAAGATTTATTCTTCCAAGCTATTACACGGTAGAGTTTACGATCCAGAATAATTCTTAGAAAAGATGGAAAACGTGAAATATTTCACGATAATACTTGTATTAGAAATTTTCGATGCTCGAAGGCTCCTGTAGGTGGGGAGGGGGAAAAGGAGACCCTCTTGCTACTCGTATTAACATCCATATTGGCGCAGGTAATTTCAAGGTTTTCCTGTCACACCGTGAACAAATTTCCTTTTCTTGGGGACCCAGCAGCCATCGTTATCCTCCCCTCTCGAGTCCCGCATAGTTCCGGGATCCTTATTTTTTCCTCTGTGATTTGCGAGCAAAACGAGAACTTGCTCGCATTGATCGCCTAATTCAATCCACAGGCCGTCGACGTCGGCCGGGACATCTGATACGAATTGACGTGCAGATGGCGCAACTAATGCATGAAATTCCATCAGAGACGCTATTTGCTCTGTTGCCGGCGAATGGTTTCGGGTGTGGCTTGGCTCATATTGAGCTGGTGTTGAGATTTCTTTGAATAATACGGATTCAAGTGAGCTGTGGTCCCTGGACCGCTCGAGCTATGTACTTGAGAGCTTGCCATGGGTTCTGGGCCAAATGTTCAGAAATCCTGGTGTGGAAAAAGCTGTAGGTGCCCCGCTGGCTGGCTGGTTGCCCTTTCCAGCACTGGAATGTAAGAGAATCCAAGCGAGGCGAATTTCTCGAATTTCCAGTTTTGTGGCGGCTTAATGTAATGCAATGGGTGGGGAAAACGCGTCTAAAGTCGATTTTTAGAGAGGTAAACGGTGGGTGCCCGGTGGATTATTACGCTTCATGGATTTTCGCTGCCATGCAACTAGCAGTTCTTGGGGTGGTCAGCTGAACGTTGAGGGCGTTTTAAAGGGGGTCCTAAAGGCGGTTTCGCCGCTTTTATGTCTCATTTTAGTGTTTCACCGTTCTTTCAATGCCTGCATTTCGCAAGGATTCCATATAATCTGCACGGCCAGGAATTCTATCTCTGCTTGTCCTTCTAGAAATTTTCTTACACTGAAACTTCCAGGAATCTCTTCTTGTACTGCTCATTCTCTTTCACTACCTTGGAGAGTAGCTTTCTCCGCCTCTTCCCTGGACAACTATGCTTTCCCTTTCTTTTTCCATCTTATCCACGTTTCATGGCTGGGAAACTTGGAATCGCTTCTGAGTAGAGGGAATAATTCAAGGGTTATTCATTCCCTATTCAAGAGAAGATTCAGTGCCCAACTTTTTTTGTGAAATCCCACCGCCTACTTTTTTTCCTGGATATGGGATCTGGATTCCTGGAATCCATATAGTGAACACATGTGACCTGAAATCCGATATCTTGGCATAATTTCGATTTTGTTGGATGTAAACGTGAGCTATGCTTGGTTTAGTCTGTAAATATTAGTGGGTGCGATAGACCTGGGCCCGGGTGAATTTTTGAGGATGCCGATGGTAAACGTGTTAAAGAATCCAGCTTTTTCCAAGTCTTACCCTTTACCTGGCACCTATGAATTTGTTTACCCATGGCATTGTCCATACCTAGCCACAACCCGGTCCTTGTCATACCAGTCATGAAATTACCCATCCTTCCAATGTTGCATCCGCGCTCTGTTCCCTGTTCAAGAGGAGATTTGACTGAGCTGGGTTTACCTTAATGCTTCATGATTTCGTCTTTACCCAGCCGCTATCCAACAATAATAACAGCCATGAGTGTGCGATTACCCACCCGTCTGAATATGCATCTGACCCATCTGGTCTCTGACGTGAGGCAGCATGTATCGTTGAGGTTACCCAGGGTAAGCATGTCAATATCACCACAAATTTGGCCATCCTTGCCATCCTCGTGTGTCATCACGTTTACCCTGAGTAATCTCAGTGATGCTTCCAGGCACTGGTTTCCAACCGATTTGCTAAAACCTATGTTGGTGTGGAAGGTATACCGCGCCGTTTATTTTGTGGCATGAAATAATCCATCTACCCGACGAAAATACATTTTTTTCTGAAAACCCTCTTATTTACCTCTTATTTATTAGGGTTCGAAAGTCTAAGCATTTCTTCGGGACCCCTGTATGTGCGTACGTAAGTACTTACGTAATGCTTAACAAGCGATTACTCGAGATTGGAATAGAACGTCAATCCAAAAAATGGACATTTTCCAGAATGACTGGTCAATTTGCGCATGCCAATCTCACTATTTTCTCAAAGCTCGACGGAAAATAATTGAAGTCGATAAGCTGAGCAGTGAGTCGCCCCTCTAAATCGAGCCAGTGGTTCTCATCTGTGGATGGTTCCTCTGCTAAATATCATAGAAGGGTCTAACCATGGAAAGGTCTCACCCCCGTCCCACGTGAACACGTCTGTCGAACCTGCCAACAATATCGACTCCCGGGCCGGCATGCATAAATGAGACTATCCATGGTAAGAAATGCCAACACTCAATTTAAAAGGGTAAATTTGGAATCATCAACACGTTTACCCTGGGTAATCTCAGTGATGCATGCCGGCCCTGACACACTATGGATATCCCATTTGTTACAACCACGTCACTTTCTGTGCGGTTTCCATATTTTTTCTCTTTTTGTTTTCGTTTAATTTCCGGAAATCAATCCTACCATGCTATGGACGTCCGCGCCCCTCTGGACTACATTCCATATGAAACTAGTATTCACAGCTCCATGAGCGTAGCTCCTTGTTTCCTTGCATAACCTTCCAAATGTGGAAAATTCCCTTATAATGTTTCCCAATTTCGCATACTTCTACGGCTTAACACATTCTGACATATTTGCCCGTTGTCCTGACTTCTATTCAAGCACTATGCTCGTCATCGATCTTTTACCTAACTATGCGCTCACACAGATGAACCGACCATAAATGGCACGCGACGCGGATCGCGCGCGTGCACTGCTTGCCTTCTCGAAGAGCTTCAAGAAGGTCCGGCGCGCACGCACCGCCGCTCCGCGACGTCGTCGCCGTCGGCGGGCGAAGTTCAAACGATCGAGGTCATGTCCAGAGCTGCGCGATGTGGGCAAGACGCCCGTACGACAGCGCAGCGTCTCGCTGCAACAAGGTGACGCCGAGAAGGCCGCGGCGGCTGCGGCCGCTAACCAGCAGCCGACGCCGCGCGCCAAAGTCCTGCTCGTCGACGTGTACCGACAGCGGAGGTTCTTGGTGAGCGGTTATTTCCATGTCTTTTAATGAGACCACATTCTCAAAATTACTAAACTAAAATATGCACCGACAATACGCGACATCGTGAAGTATGGAACAGGGTAGGTCAAATCAAACATAAACAACAACTACGCTATTTTCTTTTTTTTTCTCTCAAAAGTAGTAGCCTCATTTTTCCTTTTTGTTAATTTATGTATTAATGATAGCAGCGCAGGTCAAAGCGCAACATACATTATTGATTGCACCATAGATCAAAGTTCAAAATATAAAATTGGTTGTCAGCTAGGTTGAGGTGCAACATACAGTGCCCATCAATCACTTTTGAATCACTGGATACCGCTCGTCTGGTCAGCCACACAAAAACGGTGTCCAGATGGTCTGCCGTGCCGCACAACTCAGGCGGCGCGGCAAACTAGCTGAATGCTACTGTTGTCGGGCGGTGTTTCCATCATTTCTTTGTTTCTATATCTCCATTTCGAAGTGCCTTGGTGAAAACGTAGATAAAACATTAAAACCAGCTGGACGTTGTTATCGGGCGGTGTTTTCCACTGTTTTTCTTGTTTTTCTTTTCATTTCGGGTGAAAAAATCTATACCGGGTACGCGCGACAACTACATCCCCGGCTGGTCTAACGCTTCGCATAGGTGGTGCGGCGCGGCAGACCATCTGGACGCTATTGTTGTCTGGCGGTATTTCCCACCGTTTTTTTTTTCTTTGTGTTTATCTCCATTCCGGAATGCTCGGGTGAAAACATAAACAAAAGATCAATGCCTGCAACGCAACGAGTGACAACCAGCTGGTCTGCCGCGTCGCATAGGTGATGCGACGCGGCAAACCACATTGGTGGTATTCTGTGATGCAACAGTGATTGATCGGCACTGTACCTTTTTGATTGTAGAATACGCCAAAGTTGAAAATACATTATTGATTACTGCTCTGCGGCTAATAAAGTATATTTACTGTGTTTATAGTGAAGAAGAAGCCAGAAAATCATGGTATCCTAATCAGCGCCAAGGACAACATTTTCTCTAAATGCCATATTTCCAGTCGACGGTCCTGGACGGAAATGGCTCGGCGGCGGCGAACGCCTTCTACAAGAGCATCGATGCGGCGCCGAACATGAACGTGGCCAGGACGAAGACGAGCATTCCGCTCGTCTCGGAGCTGGTAAGGCGGAGGAGCTATTTTTTCTGGATTTTTCCCAAGAAAATTACCAGGATATAACCTGAGGGCCAAAGGTTGACGGCATGTCTCTGTGTCTTGTGCGGATTTGTGCGTTTTCATTGTCAACTCGTTTCCAAAGGGGGCTCAAAACAAACAGATGACGGGCGATGTTAGTGGCGTTTCGCGGTGCTAATGATGGCATGTCTGGCCCGCCATGTCTGTACTTCTAGTAGGCATCTACTGGTAGTGATTTCTTGTATGCATAGCTACACACTACATAGATATCGATCGACTCGTTAACTTGCAGGTAACTTGCAGGTGTACAAAATGATACAAGCAAATCTGTAGCATATACAAACGCATGTTCTAATTTCATCTGTACTTATGTACGTACGTGTTTTCAGGTGTTGAAGGTAAAAATACATCTACTATTTATACGGTAAAGCATGGTCATTTGGCATTTCGTAAATTGGTGGCTGAAGGTAGCGAAATTTCTGGAAAAATCCCCAGTTTTTCCCAAAATCTTTGCACGTACCAGTTGTCCTTACCACTGCCGCCAATTCACAAAATGTGACATTGACTGTGAGCTGTGTTCCTAATAGTAATCGCATGGCAAACTTATTGTTTAGTAGTAGTAATTTTGAGTAGAGCCCGTTTTTTTAATTTTATAATTTTGGATTTTGTTTGAAAAATGGATTTTGTTTGTTCAAATATGGAACTCTTAGTTTGACGTAACCCGCATGAACTAACCAGCTTTTTACGAGGGCGGGTTGAAAAGTTTCCGGAATGACCACCAAAGAGCAAGTGTTTTCCATTTATTTCTATGCCATTCCATAGAGAAATCCTCCAAATGAATTGGCCATGAATATCAATTCGATCTGCCAAAGGGCCTGGTTTTGGCAAGTCCTTCCAGTCTGCCAACTTTGATTATCTTCAGTTAGTGGTGAATGCGAAGTTGGAGCGGTCAAGAAATCTTTCCAAATAAAGAGGAAGATCTCATGTAAACAAAATTTCTCCTATGTACTGACTTTGGAGACCCATCACCTACATTTCCCATCCTCAGCTTTCTAGCTTGGGTGAGCGAGGATTGCTGCACGTAGGCAAACCGATGACCACGTGCAGGACGTCGTAAAAAGGTACTTAACTAGAAAACGTGGATTAATTCCTCGATATGGAGTACGCAGACAGGTGGATGATTGTCCACAGAATTGAGGAGTCTCTCAG
The DNA here is from genome assembly GCA_000688135.1 of Ancylostoma ceylanicum. Classification (NCBI taxonomy): domain Eukaryota; kingdom Metazoa; phylum Nematoda; class Chromadorea; order Rhabditida; family Ancylostomatidae; genus Ancylostoma; species Ancylostoma ceylanicum. Next base: position 337,958 of record JARK01001511.1, read on the forward strand.
CAACCTTTATAAGCGAAAAGTTCATACTTACAGAATAAATTAATTCCAAAAAATCCTTCTGAAAGATGTGTGCCGCATTCGCTAAATTCGGAACAAAAGCACGCTGCAAAGTGGACCACAGCAGAAGGTTACAAAGTGCTTGTTGGGAAAGGAAAGGATTTTGAGCTCGAAAGTTCCGCTGGAAATGCAGCTTAAGTTCAGCATTATAGCATGCCTACAGAAATATGGTAAAAATCGTGGTTGAGATTCTAAGAATTTGTTCCGAAAAAGGGAAGCACCGTTCATTGTAGTGGAAAAATACCGGTATATGTTTTTGCTTTGTCAGGGGCATTTCAGTAACTGTCAGAAAAGGGGTTACTAGATAATATTTATGAATACCTTTAGAAACCATAGGAATGCCAATTCACTGGAATTACTCGGGTAAGGGGTAGAAAAAAAAGCGCGACTCTTCCGCAACGGTATGGCCGCACATTCGAATGTCGAAGGTAGCCACAAAATTTTAAAATAAAAATGAAATATCTTCCTCATCCGCTGGTTCTTTAGCACTGACTTGCTAACGCCTCTGCCTTTCATCAGAGCTTAGAGCCTTCGTGTCCAGGAAGAAATTCGGAACGAATGGTCAATTATTCTTGGCCGTATGAGGTTGTCATGAGGAATTCGAAAAAATCCTTCGCAGAGAAAGATTTAAAAACAGAAAAGAGATGGAACCAAGGGTGCTGAGCTCCGACAGGATATAGCTAAAAAATAACCCAAGAACTGGACCTGCGTTGTTTTGTTTTCATTGTCATTCCGGAAACTTTTCAACCCGCCCTCGTACGTTCTCGTAGGCTGTTCAGCTGACTAACCCTAGATGCTTTGCTTTTCGAGTTCGGCCTTACCCAGACGGTAACCCTTGACTTTAGACAATGGCTACGAAGAGAGCCCAAGCGGGACTGGCGAACGCTGCGAAGACGACGTTTGGAGACGAGGAATTGGTGAGTTTTTGATTATCGTTAATCGTTAATTCGTTAATTTACACGGATGGTTACCACTTTACCCTTATTTTTTGTCTCACAGGATGTATTAGCGATATTAGCCAAGTTAAATGAGTTAACGTAGATCGTCAGGTTACCTACATATGTCCAGCTGCTACTCATGGATAATACCAGTGGGTATGAATTTACCTAGGTTACCTATGTCCAGCTGCTGCTCATTGGTAATACCAGTGGGTATGAACCTACCTATCTTTCCAATGATGCAGCCGGGCCGAAAACAGCCCAAGCACGGTCATGTCTTTTGATCAAAAATTCAAATTTATTTACCCCGTGAGTTTTTGATGGCCGTTAATCGTTAATTTCGTAAATCTAACCAACGTAAAGTTTTTGATGGTAACCACTTTCTCCCTATTTATTATCACTTGGACTCGGATGCATTAGTGATAGTACACATGTTAAAGGAGTTAGGCTGACCTGGTTTACCTGGTCAATACGCTTACCCACACGTGAGGTTACCTTTACCCATCTGCTACTCATGGGTAATGCCATTGGGTATGAGGTTACCAATCTTTCCAATGATGTAACCGGGTCTAAAGCAGCCCAGGTACGGCAATGTACATGGATTTTGATGAGAGTTTCAAATTTATTCACCCCGTGAGTTTTTGATGGCCGTTAATCGTTAATTTCGTAAATCTAACCAACGTAAAGTTTTTGATGGTAACCACTTTCTCCCTTTTTATCATCACTTGGACTCGGATGCATTACTGATAGTACACATGTTAAAGGAGTTAGGTTGACCTGGTTTACCTGGTCAACACGCTTACCCACACGTGAGGTTACCTTTACCCATCTGCTACTCATGGGTAATGCCATTGGGTATGAGTTTACCAATCTTTCCAATGATGTAACCGGGTCTAAAGCAGCCCAGGTACGGCAATGTACATGGATTTTGATGAAAATTTCAAATTTATTTACCTCGTGAGTTTTTGGCGGTCGTTAATCGTTAATTCTTAAATCTAGGCGGATGGTAACCACTTTACCCCTATTTATCATCTCTTGAACCCCGATGCATTAGGGATACTACACATGTCAAAGGAATTAACGTGCCCAAGTTTATCTGGTCAATACGTTTACCCATACGTAGGGTTATCTTTACCCAGCTGCTACTTATGGGTAATGCCAGTGGGTATGAGATTACCAATCTTTCCAATGATACAGCCAGGACTAAAACAGCCTAGGCACGATCACGTAAATGGATTTCGATCAAAAATTCAAATTTATTTACCCCATTAGTTTTTGACGGTCGTTAATCGTTAATTCGTAAATCTGCACGGATGGCAACCACTTCCTTCCTATTTATCCTTCACTTGGACCAGCATGCATTACTGATAGTACAAATGTTAAAGGAGTTAACGTACCTAAGTTACCTGGTCAACACGTCTACCCATACATGAGGTGATCTATACCCAGCCGCTACCCACGGGTAATAGCCTTGGGTATGAGGTTACCCACCATTCCAATGATGGGCGGCCCTATAACAGTCCAGGGGCTGAATGCATCATTGAGATTACCCAGCGTATGTGCGATACAATCGTGCTAGGCGTGGGTAAGTTTGTATGGTATTGGCACGTTTACCCCAAGTAACCACAATGACGCATGCGGCCCCAAAGCCCGGATGCATCGTTGGTGGGATGGGTTATCTTGTAGCCATGGGTGTCAGCTGGGTATAAAGAATACTAAGTACAGGTAAACACGTTAACCCGTCTGCCACTGGTAATTTCGCTAATGTATCCGGGCCCAGGCGTGGTTATGTACATGGGATTTTATGAAAATTCAAATCTCTTCAGCCCATAGATCTTCATTTGTACGCATGAAACAGTGACTATCTAAGGCTTGGGTAATTAAACCTCCAAGGCATCCATCCGTGAAATTTCGTTTCCCTCCAGGCTGTGCAGTTGATATAAAGCGCTCATTTCAGAAACAACACGTGTATCGAAAGTGCCTACAAGCGCTGATCTATCCGATCAGCTGTACAACGCCACACAACTTTCAAACGACCAACTTCCAAACGCCTACCTGGTGCTACGAATGCGAGGGTTTACTGTGGGGATTGGCTAGGCAAGGTGAGCTCCATACTCTTACCTGGGAGTCCAGGAACTTTTCCATAGCCAGAACATTTCAGGGTTGCGATGTACCGAATGCGGGGTGAAGGTGCATGAAAAATGCCGTGAGCTGCTCAGCGCCGATTGTCTGCAGAGTAGGTTTCTTAGGAGATGGTCAGAAAGTTTCCACGTTACCTGGAAATGAGCATTTTACCCCTAGGAGCCGCAGAGAAGAGCTCAAAACATGGTGAAGGTGAGCGGATACAGTCGCTAGTGGCTGTGATTCGTGATCGAATGAAGATCCAGGAAAAGAACAAGCCAGAGATTTTCGAAACCATACGGTAGGTTTCCGCCTTTTTTCTGGAACATCAGTTTTTTTAACCTCACTCACTCCTACGTATCCTAATTCAGCACCGTATTTGGCGTCGATGAACGAACACAGCAGGAAACCCTGAAACAGATCAAGACCAGTATCCTGGAAGGCAGCAGCAAGTGGAGCGCTAAAATCACTCTCACAGGTGGGTTACCCGCTCGCTTAGTGCTAATTCGGACAACTTATCCTGGAAATTTGCAGTAATTTGTGCGCAGGGTTTGATTGCGAAGGATAAGACCGGCAAAAGTGATCCGTACGTGACGGCTCAGGTACTGCTTTGCAGTTTTTCTTTTATCTTCTTTTTTTTCGAATTTTGAGTTTCTATTTTTGCTCAGTCACACTTTGTAAGGAGCTGAGGGCGCATGCATCCTTTAGTTTACCTAGGGTAACTATGGTAACACCCCCGAATTTACCCATAACTTTGCACTCATCAAAATAGTCATCCCGGCTCGGAGGTTGGAATTGATGGGTAAGACATACCTGACGTTGAGCGACAAGCAGACCTTTTCTAGCAGTGTTTACCCGTCACGATTCGGTGCTCTAAAAGTGATTTACGCTCCATTCACAGGCTGATTCAAACAGTTTGTGGTGGCTGTAACGGAGTGGTCCTTAGCTTGAGGCGAAATCGAATACCCGTATGCATCATTGAGATTACCCGTGGTAAACTACAACTTACCCGAACTTGCACTCAACCTAGCACCCATCTCCTTATCTGACCATGCGTGAAGTTAGGCTACATGCATCATTGAGATTACCCGGGGTAGATGTGCCGATAGTACGCGAATTTACCCACCGTTATAATGGGCTGGCATACATCATTGAAATTAGCCAGGGTGAAAAATGTAGACGTCCTCAATTCGAGGGGTAAAACTGGGATTTCTTTTACCCTGGGTAATCTCAATTATGGAATTCAGGGGCTGGATGAGTCGTAGAGATCACCCATGGTAAACTTCAACCTACCCGAATTTACCCGTGACGTTAGGCCACATGCATCATCGAGATTGCCCTGAGTAAATGTGTCAACAACACACAAATTTACCCATGGCAACGTGGGCCGTCATTGAGATTACCCAGAGTAAAAATGTTAACGCCTTCAATTTAAAATGGTAAATTCGGGACACGTATACCCTGGATAATCTCAGCGATGCATGCCGGTCATGGACGTCAACAAGTCTACAAAGAGTTGTCGCAACGATGCATCCAGGCCGTTGTCTATACCGAGTTGCTACCCATGGGTATGGATATACCCATCCTTCCAATGATGCATCCGGCTTCGGAAATGATGTGGACCAAGAAATTGGGTTCAATTCTCGTGGTGTTTCTCAACTTTTGCAAATTTTTCCAAATTCTTGCTTTGATTACTCAAAGCGACTGCCTCAACTGGCAGCTTTTGCCTTTTTCTTTTTAAATTTGCGCGGAAAAGAGTGTAGGAATTGGAGAGGACAGAGAAAAAAGGTAAGCAGTGTGCGAGGATACTCAACTACTGTAACATTTGAAGGAGACCACAGTGAGGAGGTTTATTTCTCTCATTGACATAGTATACCTTCCTTGGAAATCTTATATCGAGAAATGGATGTGAAAAAAATGAAAAAATAATGAAAAATTTTCAGAAGAATTGAACTATTTGGTGCTATTAATTTACTACAAACCACTTTCAAAGATGAGATCATTCCAGGTCGGCAAGGTGAAGAGGCGAACACGCACCATTCACCAAGAACTGAACCCTGTATGGAATGAGAAGTTCTACTTGTAAGCGCTTTACTTATGGATTTTTGCTCTACACGGACCCCCAGACATTTTCGTGGATTTTCAGCGAATGCCACAACTCAACGGATCGCATTAAAGTACGGGTCTGGGACGAGGACAACGACCTGAAGTCGAAACTCAGGCAGAAGTTGACGCGAGAAAGTGACGACTTCCTCGGGCAGACTGTGATCGAAGTGCGAACGTTGTCCGGAGAGATGGATGTGTGGTACAATCTTGGTGAGTGGCCATGTATTACGGTGCATTTCGCTATATCACTTTTATTTATATCAATTTACCCCGTTACTTTGCCGTTGGTTCCGTAAGATTCGCCTTTGACTCTGTATTTACCGTAACGCTGCAAAAATTAGGCTACGGTACAGAAAAAAACAAAAAAAAAAAAGAACGAAGAGATACAGAAATATGTATTATTCTCAATAAACATGCAATATTATCACCAAACAATAGAATCGTGAAGGATAAGTCATGAATATGCCCACATATAGGGTGTATCAACCGTTATTGCACACCTGAAAACGGGCACGCGCCGCACCACCCACGCGGCGCGGCAGACCAGCAGGGCGTTATGGGTGTTGGGCATTGCCGAAATAGCCTGATCTGTCTTCCATACACGTACATTGCTACTTATAAAATATGAAATCCCAGCAACGCCCGACAGCCACAGCGGTCAGCTGATCTACCGCGTCGCGTGGGTAGTACGGCGCGGTTTCGTTTTCGAGGGAGCACTAACAACTGACGCTCCCTTTAGGTAGATAAAGAGTGCTATTATTTTCATTTTTTTAATGTTTGAATTCACCATTTTGTCATGAAAATTTTATTGGTGAAATCTTTACTTCTCCCATTAGCTTATAGGGGTTATCATCGCATTTGGATCAGGTGTTTGAGGTATATGTATGAACCATAAATGGCTAGGTTTCCCATCTCACTCTTCGGTTTGTTTGATGGGGTGGCTAACTAAAAAAATATGACATTAATTGGCTAGAGTGTGGACCAGTAATTTGAAAAAGAGTAGGTTTGAAATTGCGGTAAAGGAAAGAAAGGAAAGAAAAAGAAAAAAGGAAAAAGGAAAAGAAAATAAAAAGAAATAGAGAGAAAAGGAAAGAAGTTCTGGCTATTAATGATAACCCCTTTCCAGAGAAGCGAACTGACAAATCAGCGGTCTCTGGAGCGATTCGGTTGCACATTTCCGTTGAGATCAAAGGAGAAGAGAAACTGGCGTCGTACCACGTACAATACACCTGCTTGCATGAACACCTCTTCCAGGTAGGATCACTCACCTAGTGGGAAACGCGCTCTAATCCACATCTGCTTAGGCGATGTGCATTGAAAACGATGAGGTGCGTTTGCCAGACGCAAAGGGTGAGGACAGCTGGAAAGTCTACTTTGATGACGTTGGGCAGGAAATTGTTGAAGAGTTTGCTATGCGTTATGGTATTGAAAGTATTTATCAGGTGAGCATTTTCAATGTTCTCTCTTCTAAAAAATTTTTTTGACCACTTTTCAGACAAAAAGGCTTTGACCCTTATTTTCAGGCTATGACACATTTCGCGTGCCTTTGTACAAAATACATGTGCGTTGGAGTGCCAGCCGTACTTTCGACGTTATTAGCCAATATCAATGCGTAAGTCACTTGTTTTTGTGTTAAAGGGGGCTTTAGTCGTTGTTATTCACCTCGGAACGAGACCGCGCCGCACAACCTACGCGGCGCGGCAGACCAGCTGGGTGCTGTGGTTGCCGGACGTTGCCGCTATGGCTGCCGGCATTGCTGTTTCGCCTATATTTTCTAATTGCGAATTTCTTACGTCTATGCGTTCCTGTATACAATTACCCTCCCCCC
>JARK01001511.1:372976-401863 GCA_000688135.1 Ancylostoma ceylanicum
AAAGGGTGTGCCGGTATTCGAAGATGTTGAATTGCTTAGAAAAATAAAGGAATGCACTTAGACCGGTCCAATGTTACACAATTATCCATTGCGGCTTTCTCTCTACAGCTTCATTCATAGTGCGTCGGAGTCCGATTCGTTCGGATAACAAAAGATGAGTATTGATCCTCGTCGGTGGGATTCCGACGAGGATCGATACGCATCATTTCTTATCCGACCGAATTGGACTCTGACGCACTATAAATAACGCTTACGTGCTTTCCTTCCTCTCCTACACCTACTTGCTACTTATTTCTCCGATCCTTTCCATTCGTGTCTGAATGAACCACCTCCTTCTTTCTGTTTACATACATCAGTAGACCCTTATCACTTAACTTGCATAACATCCAGCTAAATATAGATCATTCCGAGTGACATTTGCACTGGATCGGTTACACCCAAATATTCATAGCTCCTGGAGCCTACCAAAGAGCGTCACTTTGTGGAAATGAGAGGAAGCCACCTCTGGCGGATTTGAGGGAATTCGAGAAGAGCGTTGAAACTATATGGGAGGAATACTGGCATCTCGCGAAAGGTTTCCAGGATTTTCTTCGCATTCATTGTGAAGTATATGAGCGAAGCGAGCATCAATAGAAGTCTGGAGGTCCGGCGTCAGCCGGACGGCCAGACTGGTAGATTTTTATAGTCACACTGATTCAGGAGTATTATTTCGTTACCATTTAAGAAAATCGCTGAGGTATAAAGGCCTAATGATCATTCAAACTGAGCCATGAGAAAAAAAGGCGCGACCAGGGTAAAGCACAGGATGCGAACTGACGTCCCCAAATACGTACCCCCTTTTGCTTTCACCTGGGGATTGATGCATCAATGAGATTACCCAAAATAAACGTGTTGACGCCTATGCAAAAATTGGGTAAATTTGAGGGGTTAGCACGTTTACCCTGATTAATTTTAAAGATGCATGCAACTTCTGGCGTAAATCGCACGTACAAATACGTCACAAATAGATACCACCGATGCCCATTAATAAAATGGGTCTCTACTTTTTTTATAAAAAACATTCACGTTTTCTCTAGAGGTCCTGCCAAACCTGTCAATTTTAGGAGAACGTGTCCAACTCTTTGGACATGTTGGAGATGCTAACCATGGCGCAAATGAAAGGGATCAGTGTGCTAGAGAACCGGACATGTGTGGACAATCTTGGACATAATCGAATATGTTATCACACAAACATTCATGTTCTCACCCTCTGCTCTCTCCTCGGTCCTTACGCTTGATCCGCATCCCTCTTCTTCTCTCAAATACTGTAGCTTCCACCACAGGACAGGTGCGATAAGGCTGCGATACACGCACCTTCCCCGCACCCCTCCTGTGGTGGAAGCCACAGTAATCGTGTGCGCAATGGAGCGCGGAGTGGCACAGGAGCAAGAAATAGCTCTCTGAAGAGTTTAGCTGGCTCAAATGATGAAATTTAAGGCGCCCTCATGCGCCCCGATGCTTCAGTGACATAAAATCCATCAGTGGAGGCGCGGATCTAGGCATGAGTGTGCGCCACGGCTGTATTATAAGGGTATAACTCGTCGAAATCTCTGATGTTATAATTTTACTGGACCAGTGAGATCAATGCAAAGGCTCACAATGAAGCCAAAAGTGCAAAAAAAAAACACCGTATAATCACAAATCGTACAGAATAACACTAATCAAGGTGACGCTGAGTGGTGGTGGCGGAGTTCGACCCCAAACTCATGCAAGATGTTTCTGGATATCTTAGATGGTGAAAAAAGTGTAAGATGACCTTCAAAATTTTACACAAATAAGAATGATAGTAATTTATCGCCGGACCTCCGATCCGGGCTCGTACGTACCCCCCTTTTGCTTTTGCGTTTTTCTCCTCCTGGTGGTGGTATGAAACATCGCACCCGTGCTTTACCCTGGGCGTGACGCAATATACCAGTGCGTATGTGTTAGCAGAACAACGATTTTATCCATCACAGTGCATTCTTGAAATATAGCATCATTTAAACCACTTGTTTTGAATGAGATACTTCCTCGAAGAAGCGAACTTACCGTGGCTTCAGCTTCTTGCTCATCCTTTCTTCTACCGCTCACCGTTGGGCTCATGCTTCTATCATTTTTGTCCTCACCCTTAACCTAACATCTTCATTTTCGCGATGAATCTGTAATGTAACCAAAGAGTACCTTTCCCTTTCTTCCACGTTTCTTAGGATCATTCTCGCGGAAAAGCTGATGAGATCTACGGATCCTATCGTGTTTCGTGACAACGTGTTTGTAGTATGTTTCCCACCTAAAGCATACGTATAAAGACACACGGCTGCCAAAGGATCCTATCCGAAAAGCTGCAGCTCCTAAAACGCTAGGTTGGAGTCGGACTTAGAGAACGAGTCACCCATTTGGTAGCAAACGCTGAGGATCAGAAGTCACGACTTCATTGACGAAAAAAAGGAGCGTTGTGCCAGTATTTGGTAATTCAAAACTTATTTCACCCTAGATTTGAAAGGTACTTTTACTGCTAAAAAATATGAAATTTTAGTGACATAGACGCAATAAACAACGGGTAACGTACGTTATGAAGTGCTTCGCGCACATCATACAAGGCAATGTATTGCGAGGAGGTATCTTGTGACAGTGCTTCATGGAAACATGGTAGGCCAATACAAAGATATCCTTGAATGGCCGAATTTCGGTGCATTCCGTAGCCATACAGCGACATTCAACAGGATCCACATCAACAAACATATGCATGCGATTCACACATTCGGCCTGAACAAGTGCAGAATAAAGAGGAAGAGTTAAGAAACGGGCGAGGAGTGCTACCTCATCAATAGTGACATTCCTCGCAACTGGTTGGGCCACCCGTCTTCTAAGGCTCATGTTGCGATACCTGCGAAGAAAATAATGCTGAAAACCAAACCAAACGGGAGAATTTGAGCATTTATATAACTGAGTTAGAAAGAATCGCTACTTACTGCACTGAAAGATCCTGAGGAATGACCATCAACACTTCATCTGGATCTGGCTCTTTCACAGAAACAAGTGGCGCTTCGATGTAACACTAAAAAACGATCTTTACCATTGAGTAGCAGGGATGAATAGAAAACTCTACCTTCGTGTTCCCATCGCTCGTAGGAAAGACAGCCACTTGTCTACGAAATCTGGGCAGCGCAGTTATATCAGTCGTGTCCTGCAGTGAATTTGTCAGCGAGCATGAACGAATAAAAATACAACATCTAAACGCCTACCAAATTCCCAGCCAGATTCGCTTCACACAATGAAGATTTGTTCATGACATAGCGCACAATGTTCGTTCGTCGAAGTGGTATAGACTGCTTTGAGTACTGATGGCGTAGCGAGACGTCTGGCACAGAGCGCTCTTTCTTCTCTGCTGTAATCACAACTGCGGATAACAGGAGCAGAGATAATAAGTCGATATTACTTAGTAATAATATTAATCTTACTCAATGCAGAATCCTCACTATAGGTATAAGATGATTGATCCTGAGCATGGTCGTCTTTTGCGACGACGCGAACATCCGGCTTACAGACGTTGGCGTATTCATTCAGACAATATTTTTGCTTGTGAAGTACAAAATTAGGCAAATGACGAAAAATGTTCGTGCAGCACCTAAACAACACAAGTAAACAGTAAGCAAGAAGAACTTTTCAATACAAGCGGAACAGCAAGGAGAAGAAAAAGAAAAAAAATGACAATGCCACTAATGTACCGAGGTGCAGAATACTATTAATTGAAGAAAATAGGTGGAAGCAAAAAAAAAAACTGACTCACTATGATGTCTCTAGAGGGAGTAGTGGGAAGAACTATGTATATACACAGTAACAAGAAGATAGAAACGTTTCACAACTCCGTGAGCATGCTATTCACCAACAGCCCAAGTGATGCCGATGGCGACAGCCCAGTGAATAAGACGGCGCCGACGCCACAGAAAAATATCAGAATATCACGTCTCGGTGATAGTGATCCACGATAAATCGATCCAGATCACAGGATAGAAAATTACTTATCAAAGAGAGTCCCAATGTATACTGCACCCAACAGAATGGCAACGAAGCTCGGATTCCGCTCCCAGCAGAATAGCAAACGATATTTTACCCTTCCTGTACTAGTAAACCGTGGGGTATGTATCAACGCGAGGGGGAATCGGGGCTGTGGCGTCTTCTGGAAATGGGTGATCTCCAATATCGACCGCAGAGCGCGCCCAAGGGATGTCCACCGATTTTTCTAGAGACTACAGTAGCTGTGCGTAGCGCCGCATGAGTTCAAACAGATGGGAATGATGGGGTGGGCTGAATGCATTTTTCTTCGTGATGATACTTACATAAACCGTAGAAATAACTTAAACAGAATTATACACAGTTTATAAATTCTATACAAGGTGAAAACAGAATTGTGCATCACGGATTGCGCTAGCTTTTCAACCTGAGCAAAACAAAGGCGAAAGAAACATTATAGGATTAGTTATTTCACTGAAAAACCGCTGCGAAAGGAGTCTTCAAGCAGGCAGCAGTGTACAACTATCACAATCGAGTTCCAGTGCGCATGCGCCGTTGTATCTGTATTCCACCGACCATCAACATTCATCACGTTGATGTTTAAGTATGACGTTAAAGTATTAAAGTCAAACACGCTCAGCACAATCACGGAAAAGGGCTAGAACAGCAGGAGTCTCAAGGAAAACAGTAATACACTCGTTGGGCGAGCTAGGATAGGGCACCCTAAGTATGCTAGCAGGTTAAAAATCACTTCGACTAACAAGCTAGAACGTGTGCTACTTCTCAGAAGCACCTCTACTCTCTTCCCGTCCTCCACCCCCCCCCCCCCACTGGAGCACGTGGGCATGATCCAGACAAGGTTGCCAGCTGCCAATTCAAAATTTATTTTCTTTCAAACGTGATAGTAGTTCAGTTTTCGGCGTTCCGCCTGCTTTTGACTTGACCTTTTGATGCCTCAAAACGAGCAGCCAATTGGGCTCTCTTCCAGACAACCACAGCGCTGCTACAATATGGCCCTTTATTACAGCGGATCAGAGAGGCCGTCTCCCCCGAGTTCTGATGACAATAATAGCAAAAGTGGATTCCATACACTCTGAAAAACTACACACCATGTCTAAGGCGGCACCTAACGGCAGACGATGACCGATGCAATTCAAAAAAAAAACTGACTTCATTTAGAAGTTGGAATTCAAAAAGTGAGAATTGTTTAAATCTGTGACTATGGAACAATAGGTGAAGTGATGAAGTAATTAAACTTTCGTTAATAATGACCTGATCACAAAATTCTCGGTTGTTTAATAGTGTGATGATAATTGGGGTCGTATTCATGAAAGCGTATTCTGGGAAAGCGAGTTAGCGAAGAAGTTTTTAGCCCTGCGTCTCTTAATATTGCATAGTCTTTGAGATAACCGATCACGCAACTATCGCTGATTTGCCTTAGCTTGGCTAGCGATTCATGAGTCTAAGTCTTGCTCTTCAGATCAAAGCGGAACACATATGTAACAGCTCAGAGCCCTTTTGAAACGCCACCATTACTTCAAGGAGTTAGGGTCACGGTTTAAAAGAGCGAAACATCCCCCACAATGTTGTCAGCAGCGGTTCACAGTGATGAAATCTGATGTTTCGTTATTGGAATAGTGACGTCGTGATTCTTTTTTTTTTCGATTAGCCTACCACTGATAAGAGGATCATACAGCATTCATATGTATAGAGCAGTGGAAATAACGCTTAGGTATTGGTCTGGGTTACGTGGCATCTTGAATGAAAGCACTCATTACTATGAGCACGCCTTTTACTCGGGGCTTTTGCATATTTTTTTTCGACACTGAAAAAAGAAAGAAACAGTGAAATCGTGGGCAACCCTATATGACCGTTTGCTGTGTAGTAGTCATTCAGGTTCCGGCTAGTTTTAGTTCCAATTCTTTTTCTTTTCTTTCTCTTGTTAAACATAGAAGTATAGCCTTTATAACAGGCATATTTTTATAAGTTAACGGTTCGTTAATCTCGTTGCTTCTCGAGCACTTTGTGCGCAACTAAATAGAGAACTGAACCTTTGATTTCATTACTGTCTCAATAAGGGGAACTTACCGACACTGCAGCATCAGACTACATTCTTTTCTCAGTAGAGCTTTTGTGCGAGAACTCGCTTTCTCCATGAACATTTCCAAATCTCCAACACCTACAAAAGGATGATGACTATGAAGAAAATAAAACCAAATGGCTCCAACTAATGAAAAAAACCTGGTGACTACGTAAAGATCAAAATCGGATCTTTTCGTCCCATTAGAGAAGTGCTTTTTTACAAAACGAAACCTACTTGTAAACATGTGTCTGAATGGCTGCTTGGTCTGCACCATAATTGCAGGAGGCACGGATTAGTCGGAGCAGCAGAGTACAGTCGGCTCGCAATCCACTATTTGCAGTCTCCGGTTCTTTTCGTTGGAAGCGCGCGGTTTCGTCACGTTTGGCCGCAGAGCGCGAAATTCTGCAGAAGATGACACCACTAACTTTGAATTACACTGACGTTAGGTACTCTTGCACTTTCTCTTGTATACTCCATCGTAGACAAGAAAGTGTTGAACACCCTTTGGGAGATAGAAAATTACTAGGTTGAATTATTCATGATTTCTTGCACTAGCGTTTATGACAAAACACAAATATCGTGGGGAAAGTACAGAGAAATACAAGGACAAGTTTATACTACGTAAATGCGTGCGTCAACCGCGTTACAGTCGTAACCATTCAGCGCAGGGTAGGTCAATCACTAGTGGGCGAAATTGGCCGATTTCCACAAGCTCAGCCCAGTGGCTCATATTTCGCCTGGTGGACCACACACATGAAGAGGATTTGCTATCAAATACGACATGTCTACACGACATGTACAGTCTATCTTAAAGACAGCGCCTGCGGAAACCATTATGTTGGAGATTTTCCCAATTTCGGGGTATTTGGGGACGGTAACTCATAGGCAGGAACGAAATTGCGTGAAGGACAAGAGAAACGTAGGAAACGAAGTCGCTCTTTTCCGTATGTCGATGGCGCGGACGAGTGCTCCGCTTTAGGGTGTGCGCGTCCCGCCGCGAAACCCTGTGAATTGTGCGCATTCTGTACACCCATTCCACTAAACCACGCGCTGCAAGTCGCGTTACCTGGCGCGTCGAACCGTTGAAAATACGTACCGGCCAGGCGTGTTCGCGACGACAGTTCCAGTTTCTCTGCAGGTAAGCCATCGTTGTTTGTGTTCAGTTCACATTTATGATGTGCTGAGTCTGTATTTGACCACTCGCGCATCAGCTCCGAGTCGAGGATTTCGACTGGTGCTGTCTTTAAACTAATTGTCAAATGGTGCGTCCCAGAAGTGTGGCGCAACCCACGTTTTCGTAAATGCTGTTCGCGCAAGTCTTATTTACTGTGCCATATTTAGCAAGGCCTCAAAAACCTCGCCCACGTGCGCGAACCGGAGATCAGAGGTTTCTTACCGAACGTTGTACTAGCAGCGTTAAAGCTAATTGATAAGGGCAATTTAAGGCAGTTCACATTAGATGCGTCATACCTGCGTCAGATGCAGTCGCAGTAAGTCTATCCCTTACAATATATTTAGTCCCACGAGTAACACACACACATGCATCTGGTGCAAACTGTATATTCCTGTTCAGCCTGAATGACGCATGACTGAGTGCCGCAAATAGTGCTGACTCCGCAAACGCGACCCAACAACTCAACAACGTCTGACCTGCGTCTAGACTGGGTCTTGACTGTGTCTCGACCTATTCATCATCATAGATTGCATCTGACGCCCGCATGCATGGAGATTTCTGCATTTGCATCCTGCTCTGTTCAGAATTTCTCAGCGACGGGACCAACATTCAATAGGACAAGTGCGCGAAAAACGTGAGAAATCCAAGGAATCGGGACCATGATCCTTCTGCGCTCGAATGCAAAGGCAAATAATTAGACTCCTAGACGTGTGCGGGTCCCGGCGCGCGAAAGCCATGCGTGCTAACCTGGATATAGCGGAGACTGCGTAAGCTGGCGCGTCGTAGGGCGTAATTTAAGGTGAGGTTGCAAGATGGCACGTTCCCAAATTGAGTGACTCCACAAATATGTCGCCATTCTTTGTGTTCATTTGCAGTCGGAAATTCCGACGGGTGGTGTCTTTAAGCCAGACAATAGTTTTTCTTGATTTGCAAGATGAAATTGACGGATGTACGGTTTAGATACAGTCCTTGTCGAAAAGATAGACGGATTGCGCGTGCGGTTTCTTAGCGTTGCGCCTGCAGAATCGCGGTGGGCCCTACTCGACCCTCTCACATGGAGCATGCTCTCTCCATATCTCTCGTACAGGTCCCGCCGCGATTCTGCAGTCACGGAATCCGTTTATCTTTTTGAGAAGTACTGTACCAAGATTGGATGTTTTCTTGTGTTCTTTTCCTCTCTAGCGTCTGCCCAACAATCTTCCACGGTGGAACCGACCCGCATAGGCAATAGCTCGCTGCATTTTGCTGAGACATTCAAGCCCTCAGGTTTTTTAATGTGCACACCCACTCGAAATCGATTCAGGATAGTATTTATAATAAACAACCCAACAAAAATTACCATATAGATGAGACAGTGAATGAAAATTGTATAGACAGAGCAATTATGCGGGAACGGCTTAATATCACGGATATGGAAACACAATGCATACATATGAGATCGCATCTAATGACAAGGATGTCTTTACGAAAGAAAAGAAGCAGAGATCGGACGAAGACCCGCTTCAGTCACTTCAAATAAACAAAACAATGAACAAATAATGGCAAGATCTCCCTCATTTACATCGGCTGAACATCCTCAGAGTCATTCTAATAGCTGTTGAAGCCCAAGCGACCGAGGTCCTGACAGATGCGCGACGACATGGCCAGCGTCACTATTTTTCCAGTGATCAGTACGCTGTTCATCACGGTGATCACGTACGGGAATCCCCATTCGTAAAGCGATGGGATGAGGTCGTAGAGGAATGGTAGGAACGACAACATCTGAAATGGATGAAATCAGCTGTGGAACCCTTTTCGATGGCTCAATTATTTTGGCAATCAAGGCTTAGAGGGGAAACTGTAAGAATTTTCATGGAATCAGGTTGTTTCTTCACAAAAATAGGTTGACTGGGGACTCAAAAACTAGAAAGTCATGGGCGATTTTCCCTAAATTTAGATATTTGAAGGAAATTTCCTTAGTCAATATTCCCTAGAACTTGAATGCAAGAAAAATCGAAGGCAATACTTCTAAATGGTGCTTGCTCAGTGAATGTTTGCGAGCTGACAAGAGGGCGGGCAAGCTTACGTCTCTTGTTGTCTGCGACCTCTTCACGTTTAGCAGCACCCTCGCCACGCGTACTACAGCCTACGAATATGAAGATAGCACTGGCAAAATTCACCCTAGACTACTGCCTTGCGCTGGAGTAATGACCAATTTTGGCTTTGTTAGGTAAATCGCAGCGTGGCAAAACCACAAAAGACAATGAAAAACACCAAACATCGCTACAATTAGCCACTAAGCAGCAGAAACAGCTATTTCAGCGCGCGGTGCGGTAGCGTCGCGGTCTACCCCAAAGTCCGCAAACTTTACAGGTCTTCCGACGCCCACTGTGAGCGACCTTTGATCGCTCATTTTTGCATGTTGGGTAACATATATCTTTATAGGGCAGATACGTCAAACTTACATGAGAAACGACGAAACAACCAGTCAACAAAGGCAGGTAGAGTAATATCTTCTTTTTCCTCGATTCAAGGCAGTTCTCCACGCTGAAACAATGTTGATTAGGAAACATCAGCGATGGTCTGCCGTTTATACTGCATCGCTGAGCCATCATAACCATCACATGGAACTCTCTCGCCTCGACTAAACTCTTGTTTGTCATCAGTAAACACTCATTTCTTAGGAGCATTAGGGGATATTGCTAAGCGACTAAGTATTTAAGACCTTATGATCCTCTTATATCCTCTTACCTGAACAGCTCACGGCATTCACTGAACGATGAGGTTGGAAACACGTCGCTGCGGATGAGTTCGGCGTGTTTGTGATTCACCAAAATCATGCAGATACATGGAATCACAATGACAACGACGGCTTGGGTGAGGTTGAAGAATTTGATTGCAGCCATGGTGAGCAGGTCAGTGTTGAGCTGGAAAGGGCCAGGCAATTATTTTAATATGGCTGCTGGACGAGCAGATCCAACCAACCTTAATCCGGACGACGAGCTTCGTCCCATTGCATTTGTAGCCGGTGTCGAGCTCGTACAGCACGAAGTGGTAGGCTGTCAGGGCCATGGAGGCGGCCAGAACAGTCACCAGGAAGATGGCGTAGCGGGCATTTGGCTCGAAGCACTAAAATATTGAACTTAGAGCGTTGGCACAGTAGTTTGTGACAATTTGAAGAGTTCTAGATATATGGACTTAATCATCACTTTTTGGATTCTTCCAGGAAATTCTTAAATTCCCAAGAAAAACCCTTCTCATAACCCAGGAACAGTTTGTGTTTCTCTCTAGCACTATTTCTGGACGATGTGTACATGAGAATATATGTGGAGCGCTGTACCTGCAAGGAGCGGAGCACCTAAGCTGTGCGATTGGTCAATTCATCCAGCTGACCAATCGCAGAGCTCGATGGCACCGCCCCTTCTGGGAGTCTCTCCCTCTTCCCACGTCTTTACCGGGAATGGGTAGGAATTGGTCGGTGTAAGTCTTTCGGAATTACTTAATGAAATAAATAAAATTTTGTACTAGCTTGTTCAATGAAAAATTCCATGTTAGCCTGTTCGATGCCCTCTTTTGTTTTTTTTTTTTGGCGATCTTAATAACTTACGGCTAAAAATAACTTATATTTCAAGTTCTACCCATATATGGCCCTTTCCTGGGCTACGATTCGTGAAACGTTGCCGCCGCAAAGCAACGACGGTAGCGTTATTGATTTTCTCATAGACCATGTAATATATGGGGACGCAGAACGTGAAAGATGGTTTGCCAACCGCGAAGGCCTCAGTATTCCTTACCACCCCCCGTCCCCCTTTCGCTCTGCCCCTTCCGCATCCGTTGTAGGCAGGATTCTATCAAAATGATAATCCGCTGCGATCTAAAGGAATGAAAATTGGAAAAATTTGAAAAAGAAATCCGACTTTCTGGACACGTGCAAACCTCGTGTGCAACTAGAAACCGGTTCAATTACTACTACAAGTTACTTTTCAAGCGATCAAGGTAACAATACATCAGCGCAGCGCAGAATGTTACAGCTGATCATCTCGCTGAATTCAGTGTGGCGACAGCATTTGAAAGTCACATGCCATGCGGGGGGATATACCGACGGCAAACATTCAGGAATGCCGCGCGGCTTTAATTAGAACAATGATCTCTGTCTTTAAAGAGGGTCGGCCGGTCGTTGAACAAGGGGAGACGGGTCTATTGGCGGAAAGTTGGGGGAGGATTTCAAGGGACTCTCTCTGTGAGGGACAAGGTATCCAAGGCATCCAGGAAGAAAGGGACCACAATTTCTTTGCGGTGTCCTTGTAGATGACTAAAATAGTTGCTCACATGCGGGACCAAAGCAAAGTTTTTCCATGCTTGTTTTTTGTCTTTGTTTTTCAATGAAATAGCCTGTATCTTCTTGCTAAGGACGGGGCGGACAACGTCCATGCCAAAAAGTGTTCCGGACCTCTTCTTGGCTGCGAAATAGTCTCTAGTTCCAGGCGTACTATGTGCGTTCTTTGCCCCAAATTGACCACCAACACCTTATGGAATCGTCCAAAGTGTCACATCCGATTAAGAAAATAACACCTTTTCTTTCAATGCAAGGAATTCCAGAAAATTTGGGAAGAAATGCTGTAAAGTTTCGTGTTGGTCCCACACATTTTCACAGGAGAAGATAGTTGGAGAGGCATTAGAGAAACAGAGAACGCGAGAAAGTGCGCGGTACTTGGAGAGGCAATCGAGGAAGACAGACAATAGCCACGCCACTCAACTGTAGCCGTTTTTGAGAGAGAGAGTATAGCCCATTTCAAGCGCGATGATAGTTGAGTATTTGTGCGTATTGTCCGTATTTCTCACCACCCTCTCGAAATGCTCCACACTTTCTCGCGCTCTCTCGTTCTCTGCTCTTTTTCAATTATCGTCCCCGTGAAAAGACTATATGCATTTTAGGGCAGTGATAAAAGGTCTTTTCCATTGGCCCGTTAATTCGTTAACGTTAAAGTCGATACGCTATAACGAGTAGTATTAATCCGTTTGTTCAAGTAATGTTGACGCCAGGAATCTTAAAGGACACAGCACAAATTTAAAGGTGGTATGGATAAGTACTATCGGGTTACATTACTCAATTTTGGCTGACATCCAGAAGGTACGAGTACGCGTGGAATTAGCCGTGGATTCTGCATCTACACCCAGTACGTGGAATGACTATCAAAAAATGGCTAAAACTAGTTACGGTGGCGATCATTCATCCTTGCATCACAGGACGCCGCCCGTCTGCTCTGCCGCGCCGCAACACCTTAGCGCAGGCATACGCGGTGCGGCGCGGCGCGGCAAGACAGACGCGCGGTATTCTGTGATACAAGGATGTCTGATCGCCGTATGGACATATACATATCACAGAGTAAACACCTAATAATATAGGTTGTTTAATTTATAGGCAAGGGACCCACTCAAATCTCCAAAAATTCAGAGAAGAGAGGCTACAGCTCTTCTCATCTTTTCTGCAGTGCTGTGTGGGCCATACTGATTCAATTATTTAAATTCCAACCTATTCAAACTCGAATATTTGAACTCGAGTACATCTAATTCTAGATTATTTGGCTCCATCTATAGTATATGTATAGCCCTGCCATCGCAGTGGCTCCCTACCGGAATTCCAATGTGATCTAATTAATTTCAGTCCATAATTTGTACCCAGCAGAGGAACATACCCCCTCCCACCCTCCCACTAATCAGAAATGTCAAAATTTATTAGTGGAAATTCTGAAAAACCCCACCTTCGTCAGCGAAGAGGACTTTGAGCGAAGATAACACTCCAGACAAATCGCCAACGTGATGCAAATTTCCATAGCTGACATGAGGTTTGAAAGAGCGTTGATTGGGATTTTCGAATGGTGGTAGAAACGTCTGCAAATAAAGAATATACCCAAGGGTCGCTTAACCTTTGACAAATGGGTAAAAAGTACCTGAAGGTTTCGTTCTCAAAGAACCATGAGAAGCTGCCCAACGACTGCGGGAGCATGCTGCCGAAGATGAGTAGATTTAATAGGGCAAGCAGCAGTAGGTTTGGCTTTGCCTGAAACAGGAGATGAATAGCTGGCTAGGGGACACTTCAAGTACAAAAGCGACGCACCACGATCCTAGCCTTCGCCGACGTCACATTCCTTACGATGTCATAGATGACCATTGCCAAAATGGTCACTTGACACGGGAAAACAACATGCTGAATCCAGTAATCCAACGTTGATGTGGTCAGTGGACCTCGTTCACACTCGGACGACATCACTGAAATGGCACGCTACGATTTCCAGGGCACTGCGGCTACAGTTGAGCCGAACCGAGCACGATTCGCGGTAAGCACTATGCATTAAGTAGCTTATATACGAGCGGGAGGGGCGTGGCCAGGGCGGAGCCGCTAGCAGGAGCTGGAGGGGCGGAGCAAGGACCGTAGCCAAGTGGGCGGGGCCTGTTTGCAGAAGTGGAAAACAAAAAAAAAACAAAAAAGAGGAAGGGAAATGTGCCTGGATCAGAGACAGAAGTGTAGGAATGGAGAGTAAACCGCCTACTGGATCTTATGAGGCCGAAAAAACGACTTGGAGTATAAACGCACCAAGCGGGAGGCAAAAACAGATATCGTTCGCCTCATTCTAACCTTGGTATGTTATGTGCATTTAGTAAAAATAAATAAATAAATAAGGTGAGCTCACTGCTGCTGAAGAAATTTGAGTAGAAGTAATCATGGCTATCAAATCAACTAGTAAAGGAACTATATGAAATATTAGTCAGAAACTTACTCTTCTTTTTTTCCTTATTTATACTTATTTATTTACTTATTTGTTTAACCAGTTTAACCATTTTTTCAACTTGTTTATTCTTACTTATCTATCTATTTATTCAACCACTTGGAAGCTTGCCAAGATAGAAAGATAGACGAGTTTTGCTCTAGAAAAGTACCCAGTGTGATTTTTGGAAATCTATTTGTCAAAAAGGCATATTTTTTCACGTTTTTACTACCAAGTCCGAAAAGTTACAGCGCGTGGGGCCTCGCAGGGCCTAACGACTGTTTTCCTTTGAGACAGTCACAGTAACACATAAAACGTGATAAACTAGGTATGTGATTGATGGCATGGTAATTTTCCACCTCTGGTCGATATTTAGCCACCAAGGGTCACAAAAATACCACTCAAGTGCTGTATAATGCAGAAAATGGAAAATTTTGGGGAAAAAGGACAAAAGGACAGCAGGATTGGTTACCTGTGAGCTCCCCACCTCGTCCTAGCTTGGAAAAAGTGCCTTATTCCAGGATTTGATTCCTTGGGTAGAGGTCTCATAGATTCAGAGTGAAATGGTTAGACACCTAATAAGGATAAAGAAAAATGCGATGGAAAATTCGATATCCCAAGAGCTAGCCTATTAGGCCACCTTTGACGTAAGCATAGCTCAAAGTGGAAACCTGATCTCGAAAGGAATAAACACCCTGGTAACCTGACCAGTTTGCAGGCGGAAACGGTGAGCGTAGGCGTAGCCAAACATAATACGCACTACAAGAGCAAAAGTACAACGATATTACAGTATCGCGGTGAAAGTGGAGTCTAAACAAAGATCCACGACGCCAGCGGCTCACTCGAAGATCGGTTCCGTCCCGCTTTTTATACGCCTCGGGCGAGAGCAAAAGGGGCGGGGCTGGGCGCGGTGATTGGTCCGCGAAGATGGAAATAATTGCACGATCTGGCATCAACACAACACATCAACAACGCATACATATCTTATTAAACTTGTGAACTTTGCTTTCTTAGCTCATTCAGCTGGCAGCGATGCGAAATTAAAGCGCTGCTAAAACGGGCGCGGTTCACAGAATTCTGAGTAGGCGGCGCAAATTGGCTATCGGGGCTCGTCGAGACCTTTCTGGGGATGAATTTTGTGCGTTTTGTGGGTGTTTCCCTTAATCTGCTGATAAAAGTGCGGGGTTGTGTCGTTGAAATGTGTTTTGCACGAAGAAATGCCGTAAGAATGATTCAACCTGTTGTGCACGCCCATTCTTGGAAGCCGTGAAGGATTAGGGATGTTTGGCATTCCTGAGCGGGAATTTCCTGGACAACGACCAGCAAAAGACGTGCAACCGCCGAAAGACCACGCAGCGACCAAGGAATTCCACCTGCACCTGTCGCGCGGCACCGGAAAATCGCCGCGTTGCGTCACCGTCTGCCTCTTAACGCGTGTAATCACCTGCTACACCATGATGTCACTTGCCAAACATTGGCACTGCACTCGTGGCAGCCGCTTCCTCCCAGCAAAAAGCTCTGGCATTTGCACCCGGAAACTCCTGAGGCCACGGCTAATTCGGAAGATGATGCCATTTCCTATGCGCCAGAGTGCAACGAGGCATTTTTTATTGCTCGAATCATATTACGGAGGCAATTACGGCGAATGCGTGGGGTTTGAGGCGGGGGCGGCTCGCGTCACGTTTCGAGAGAAACCTCGGCGAGCCCGCCGCGCGTACCGCAGAAACAATGTCTATTTCAGAGTGGAAGCTGTGCTGCATGAGGGGGCTTCAGCGGATAAACAGGGTGACGAGTGGATATAGTGGATTCGGGATGATGTCACTTAATAGGATACTGTGGTACAGCGGAAGTACCTGTGCAAATAACAAATTCACACGGCTATTAAAAGCAAAAAGCAGTGAATGATGGTATTACAGATGGTAAACAGATTTCAGTAATCCGTTCCTGCTTGGATTCTGCCGGAAAAGTGTCAATTTCTTGGGATAAACTTACAAGATACACAACAAATCTGTGCTTACCTATTTTCAATTGCCTAATGAGGGACTGGGTAAATTCATGTTTGTGGATATGATTACCCGTTGGTAGCAGTTGGGTACCGACGTCACGTATGGGCAATGTGATTACCCATTGGTCGCAGCTGGATACAGACGCAACGTACATAGGTAGTATGATTACCCCAAAGTGTAGCTGGGTACAGACCAGCTCACGTATGGATAGCACGATTACCCGTTGATAGCACCTGGGTAAAAACAAGGTCACGTACGGGTAGAGTTATTACCTGTTAGCAGCGGCGGGGTAGAGACATCGTCACGCATGGGTAATCGTATTAATAGCTGCCAGGTAAAGGACGTATCTAATTTTATTTTTACAGATCTAGGCCCTACTCATTGAAGGACTGGGTAATCTCATGCTTATGGGTTTGATTACCCGTTAGTAGCAGCTGGGTACAGACAACGTCACAAATGAGTACTACGATTATTTGCTTCACATATGCGTAGTATGATTACCCGTTGGCAGCAGCTGGGTACAGACAACGTCACGTATGGGTAGTATGACTACCATTTGGTAGCGGCTGGGTAGAAATAACGTCACGTGAGGGTAGTATGATTACCCGCTGGTAGAAGCTGTGTACAGACAACTTCACGTATGGGTAGTGCAACCACCCGTTGGAGGCAACTGGGCACAGACAACATGTATTGGTAGCACGACTACTCGTTAGTAGCAGCTGGCTAAAGACAACGTCGCGTATGGGTAAACGCATTGTTCGGTGCCAGGTGAAGGGTAAAATTGGGAAGTCCTACTTGTTTACCATGGGTAATCTCTGTGATGCATCCGTGCCCTGAAGTTTATTTAATCTATTTCCCAGCAATTCGAAATTTTGGCCGTCCGGGTACCCGAGAGCCTAGGAACCAATTCCCATACCCATACCCTCCCTCTGTCCCCATATTACCTACCCTCATACCTTGCCGCACCGTTTCATGCCCATGGAGCATGAGGCTCCTCACCATGGCATAGCTAAAGCTCCCTATAAATAGTGGGGATTCCTAGAAGTGAATGTCATCCGGAAGACTTTCATCTGAACATAAATCCAAATAGAACAGGAGAGGCAAAGATTGTTAAGAGATGCCGTGTAGCCCTTGGGCAAATTTCCCTTTCTATTAGTGTGCAAACTCCCAGAAACTAGTGCTAATTCCAACATCTTGAAACCATAATTATTTTACTGGATTCAGTGTCAACCAAACTCTTTCTAGATGCTATCCAAATAATTCGCTTCCTTCCTTGATTTCCTCCTACATATTTCCGGTGTGGGAGTTTCACTTCCTTACATAAGGGATCAACGTTCTCGATTATTTTTCACCAATAATAACATGTTATAGCAACAACAAACATAGTGTCGACTGCAAGAGTGTGCCTGTAGGGGAAAATTAGTCGGCGATCCTCTATCCAGTTGCAGAAATTATACATACGCATGCATAGTGAAACTGGGGCGCAAATCGTCCCCTGAAGAACAGGAAGAGGGGTTAAACGCACGTCTTGATACACCCCGTTTGGCTATGGTTATAGTTCATCGCGAGCCGATGGCGCAGCGACAGCCAGTTCGCTCCCATACGGGACCGCTTTTGAACAATTTGCATGTGCGAGACAGTTGCGCTACAATGCAGTATAAGCACAGACTCTTCTCAGGCCCCAGCGCGGCTTGTCGTCGGGCAAGCTGGGCTTCGTAAGAGGGACAAAAAGCAAAGGGGGCTTCGTACGGGGTGCGAGGCAGCAACGCTGCAGGCGTAGGATCATGAATGAGCAGTGGGAGAGGCGCGCTTGCTGTTTAGTGCATGATGTTGAAGCTGCAAGGCCCTAGCTCAGTCAACACTTCACGGATTGACACCAAATTTGGGGTGAAGAAGCGCCTACGTACCCGCAATAAGTGTTTGAAAAATGAGGCTAAACTTATGTGAACTAAGAAATTGTATGCTCGGTAAAGTGGCCAGCCTATCGAGGACAGGCTGAGTCCTAGCTCAGCCTGTCGTGAGCATACTTCTCCTACAAAACGCATAAGTTTCCATCCATTTTTCATGCACTTGTACTATTTTCCATTTGCTATCCAACACCCTACAAAGTGCCACTCATGGGCTCGTATTATCAGTGTTTATCAACTTCTCCGATTTTCCATAACTTACGAACTGTGTTTTTGCCGCGCTCCATTGCTAATTTCGATAACACGGTCCTTTAACATCGGTTTGTACTTCATTTGCTGTCGTCTACGTGTATTGGTCTAGTTCTAGGGTTTCCTTGCAGTCCAGTTACTGTTTCCGATGCCATTACTCGTCATCGTGTTTAGTTTTGCTTTTCTTGTACTAATTCGCGCATAGCTAGTGTGATTTATGACCATGTTCGGAGTTTGTTTGTTTTGTTGTATTTATAGCGCATCGGATACCGGCTCGATCGGACTATAAATTATGCATATTGATGCTCGTCGGAATCCCACGCGTTTGATTCCGACGAGGATCGGTACGTCCCTCCGTTCTCCGATCGGATCGGACTCCGACGACTATAACTACAGCTTTAGTCGGCGTTGTCATGATTTCGGGGAGTTTTTGAAGAGGAAACGTTGTTCGTGAACATTTCGTGGTAACTTCCGTTGTGATTAAATTCAAGGGGGGCTTCGTAAAATCCTGGATTTTCAAAGGGGGCTTCGTCTTCGCTTTGACCTCACGACAAGCTCGTGCTGGGGCCTGACTCTTCTCATGCTGGCACAGCCATTTTCACGAAGTTTTGCAGAAACTGGGTGTAATTGCAGAACAGGCGCTCTATTACACGTGCATCTGTGTGGTTTGTGCCAAATATCTTATTGCATTTGCGTCAAGGCTATGGTGAAACCAAATCATGTACAAAAGTTAGGAGGAACCATGGAGTCTGGGAGAAACGGTGAGTTACCTAACTTCTACCGACAGATCTTCTTGAAAAGGCAGACGGATTGCGTGCGCGGTCCTTTAGCGTCGCGGCTTCAGAATCACAGCGGGACCTGCTCAACCCTGTCGCCTTCAGTATGCTCTTACCGCATCTCTCGTTCAGGTCCCACCACGATTTCGCAGCTGCGAAATCCTTCTGTCTTTTCGGAAAGGACTACGGCTACTCTTCATTACAATTCGTTGCCTCAGTAAAGAAAGTTTTTTTATTCAGGATTTTTTCGCAGGAACACAGGATCTACCCCAGTGCTCTCACGTTTATGCGGGAATTAGAATATGCTAGTTCACTAGTGCGTAATAATCTATCATCGCATGCCTCAACGTGGCTCAGGATTAAATTAATCAGCGATTACTAGTGTTTTCTCAAGTAAACATGTATACTGTTATTAAGGGCTTATTGGTGATTATAGCCGACGTTAGTCATTACTTTACAGACATGCACCACACGCTGGACTTAAACTCAGAATAGGTAAAGATTTTGGAGGAGCGCGGGGCATTCGAAACACCAGTAGAAGATCCATCCTTCTAGGCGATCCCGCTGCCAGCTCACCCAAGAGGCATGGTACAACTTTTTGGGTGTTTGGAAGGGATCGACATAGACGTTGGTAGCATTGCCACGCCAATATGAGGAGAAGTGTGGAACTACGGACTGTAGGTATTGCGTAGAATCAAAAATCTGCGAGCTAGGAGGCAGTGCGTTATCACTTACCGGAGATGTGGACAGAAGTACTTTGGTGAAATTCTGCGACCACTCCGCAGGAGCACCGCACAATACTTAGCAATGGGAGTTCGTATCCACAAACGCTTTCTCTTAACATCGTGCTCAAGAGTTCAGTTAGTTCAGCAGAAAGTCGATAGACACAAAACACGATCACTGTGGTCAGAAATAATAGCTGCTGATTACAGGGAATGGAAGAACGACGAACCGCTTATAAGGCTAGCCGGGCGAGCCAGAGAGAGGGACGAGGAAGCAAGGTGCCCCTCACAACATCGGACCCAGCTGCCTCCACTATGCGGACGTTCGACGCCGATCTATCTTCAATTGTTGTACTCTGTATCGCTGTCTATAGTTCATAAACCAATCCAGCACTTCTGCGTTTCTACCGTCCAATGCGGGAATACAGCACATATAACTCTATGCTGCTATTACAATATCATACGGGCAGAGAGGTCATTATTTCAATAACCTTTGGCGGATCTTCCAGATTTTGGTAGGGGGTTTGGCTGGTTCCCGCTATAACCTTTCCTACCCTTTCGTTCCCTGCTTCTCCCGCAGCTCTTACGACCTCAATACGTTTCAATATCGGCTCAATACCCATCTGGCCACCAATAAATAATTATATTATTAATTATAATCAATAATTATAAATAATAATAAATAAATAAATAAATAAATAAATAATAATTGAATAGACTCCGTCAGCATCAATTAGGTATTGGTCTGTTGTTGTCACTAGCACATTTTTGGAATAAAATATTTTCAAGACTTCCTGTAACATTACCAAGTGGCGAGTTCGGAAGGAATTTAAAGCGAACATCGGTTCACCACAAGGATTATTATGTTTGTAATAAGGAAGTTTCATGTTTTGTGAAATGTGTTGTTTCTCAAGTTTTTTGAAATTGATGAGAACCAAGTGATAACATCACTGGAACAAAATCCACAGCGCGTAATAGAGCGCGCGCATCCATCACATTTGCGGTTTTCCGTTTGTTTGCCACTATTCTCCATTATTATGCTATTCTATCTTTATGATACATAGAACATATTCAAATGGTTCAACTGCTCAAGTTTAAGGTCGATTGATGGTGCGTTGGTGCAGTGCATCTGTACCAATGCCTCTGAGGCTAATCACTACCGATCACTTTGCTAGGGGATGCTCCTCGTTAGACATGTTACACACAAAAATCTTACGTTTCGTGTAACTTCGAGACTACGGCTCGTACTTTGTTCCTTGATGTATACGTTTTCAAAAATCTCACCATTGTTGTATCTTGTAGTCAAGTACGCTGTATAAAGGGGCCCATTCGAGTATGTTGTACTTATTGATACCGGCTAATAAATCCTGACTATCTACTCGTCTATTTACTCGGTCTACTTTGGCTTGCGCAACGCAACACTTCTCAACATATTCACGACATTCACGAGGCAGAGAAATAACTTCAAAAGCTCTCCGAGCTTAACTGCCTCGCCAAGAAATGCTGGACACTACGTTGACAATTCGACGCATGTACGAAGAAAATGACGTATGTTGATATACAAACTCAAGCAGTTTATGCATTCCAAGACAGCTGGAAACTCCAGTAAAACGACATTTCGCTTCCAGAGATCATGTGCGACAACACGCGCTTTCAATTTGCGTCAGATGCCAACTCAGCACTTTATTTGCATCTCTACCCCTCCTAATGGCAACAGGACAAACAGCAGCTGGAGTTTAGGAACCCTGAATGGAAAACAATAAACTAGTGACGTCAATGTGCCGCTACACATGGGTGGTAGCATAATCAAAACTGACATTTTGAATCAACCCTCACTTCTGCATGGCTACTCCGCCACTTTACTTGATTTGCACACTTTCATACAGGGGGAAGGCAAGGGCAAGACGATCGTACTTTAAACTGAGATAAGAAGAGATGTTCAGAATTTGTAATCCTCAGTAGACAGAGGTCTTCAAGTTGCAACAGAACGCTTGGAAGCAATTCTTGCACCAGTTCAGAACCGGAATCGCGCTCCCATCTGTCTGCCTAAAGGGAAGAGAAAGAAGAAGGCTATTCAGGAAGAAGCTGAATTTGTGGAAGGAGTCAGTGATATACAGGTGGATGAGGAAGATCTTGCGCAAGTGCCCCAACAACGTCTCGCACCGTGCACTACTTCACAGCACAAGTCCATATCTAACAAACACATTCTCCATAGCGCGTATCAAAGCGTGTACCTTTCACGTTTGCAGTTTTCTGCTGCTGGATAGAGCAGAAATACCGAGCGAGATTTTTTTGCCCTGCTTCCAGACATTTCTGAATTCTCGAAGAATTTCAAAGAAAAGTACTAGATCTTGTAACCAAACCACTCAAGAACTGGTGCAGACGGATGCAGCGGTAGAGGTGGCCGGCGCCGAAGTGCAAACAACGGTGTCAAAACCTCCGCAGCTCTTTTTCAGGACAAGGGTCTGGATTTTTAATTGCAAATGTTCAGTATGTTCCTGAAGACTAGTTTGGTTTTGGTTTGTCAGCCGAACTAGAATAAGTCTAGTGACGAGGAAACAGCAAAGGTGCTCCGTTTCGTTAAAATTCTGGGGGATTTGGGTTAAAAGCAACAGTGCTGTCATTTCCTAAGATAATAGACAGAGACAGTCCGGAGTAGGAAATAATAGACAGAGACAGTCCGGAGTAGGAAATAAGTCGAGAAATTTTACAAATTCTTCACTCCAGTCCCTCTCAAGATTTAAAAACTTCCAGAACATGCAGCTCCTAGCTAATGAAGACGGTCTGTCTTACTTCTGCAGCCCAACGGGATTAATTTTTTATTTGCTAACGAGACTTCCGAATCTGAAGCGATTACCTCTGTTCACCTTCTACTTGCGTACATAGATGTTATGTTCCACGAATTGGTCGCCTAACTATTTCAGAAACACCAGCAGACAAATCCCAATCTCCAGGGTCGGTGAACGACACCGGAAGCCATGAAGACGTTGAACGTCAAAGGAAATCTGCATTACATTAACGATGCTAGCGTCACAAATGCGGTGGCGGAGTTTGAGCAGAATTCGAATTCGAGCGATTGAGATTTTTGCGAGACTAAAACCGACAACTGTTGTGAGGGAAATAAACGAATAAACAAACAAACAGTAGCAGGTAAACTATAACAACATTTTCTGCACAATTACGTACGTGCGGAAAAGGTCTTTTCACTAGGTGGATGTGAGACCAACGCATTTACGTTTACGCTGGAGATTAGCATGGACGAAATTTTAGGCATAGCGGTGGTTAAATAAAGAAGTTACGTTCACCACAGAATTAAAATTTTCTCGGATGCGACGATAGATAACTTGGACTCACGAGCGTTCAGTCTACACGTGCTCCGATCTAGTCTTTATCAAGGGGTACATGAAATTGAATACACATTCTACAGAGTGGGCCGAAATTGCGGGTACACCATGTGTATTCAGTTTTATGTGTCATACCAACAGTAATCCACATTAGACTTTGAATGCTTCTTCATTAGTGACGACGGAGGTTTTCTGAAGTAATGCGAGAAAATTGTACGTGGCACGCGAGTTGGTGTTACCACCTTTCGCGAAGTTCTGTGGGAAGCTGCTGTTAGGATATCGATGGTAGTGAGTGGTTTTATTTTCGCAACTAGATAGAGTAATTTGGTGGGCGCAGGTCGATGGAGTTGCGAGTCCGCTGATTAAAGTTGGTAAACCAAAAAAGATGTGTCGGAATCATTCTTGGGTCGTGTTGTCGCCTACGTTATCGGAGAACACCTGCTATCATCTTAGTGGTTTATGTTTATCTGCTATTCATATGTGTTCCCATTGACCACCCCATAGTAGTCGCTAGAATCTGTATGTATTTGACGAAAAGATTCCACAGTTCCCCTTCAATTTACCCCTGATTTTTTCCGAAGTGGAACGATAACCACATCTCTCTTAGCCCTCGATGCTCCCTGTTGCTGGTGTTCTAGCAAGTTCTTGAACGGTGACAGAACGTACGTGTCTGAATATGGTTGTGGTGCGAGGAGGTGGCAGCAGAATCGGTGGTTTAGGGCTAACCCATGGTGAACGAAGACAGTTTAAATAAGGCGAACAAGGCATACAAAAGCTAAGCAATAGGTAAAATGTGCGAGTAATAAGGAAAAATTGGAGGGCATTGGTGGTACCCATAATTTTGGCCCACGCTGTACATATATACGCTATGCATCGCACACCATACAATTCCATGTTTGTTCTTCTTATGCTGAAGGGTGTTAGCCTGACAAATATTTTGGCTGTTCTGATTAGCCCAATTCGTGAAGCTGTTCTCCATTATGTTCCTACACACATTTCTCGTCATGTCCTCAGGAGCACTAGATAACTTTTTATTCTTGATTTGGTTCGCGTAGCTCTTTGAATGGAATTTGCTCACAAGAAAGCCTCCTCCCATGATAGTCGTTTCTACGAGAAATATAGGGCTTCTGCACATTGTTGAACTCACGAGTCCAACTATATGTAGTCGTGCAAAGATCAATGGTCGGGATGGTATGATAGCATTTTAGGGGACAAAACCCCCGACAATACCGTGCAATACGGCGACCTTGACATGATACTAGAACATTTTGAAGACACCTGCTACTATCTATTTAAAGTTGTAATACTACGCGCAGTATCACGCAAATAGCATATCTGTTCTTGTCAGCTAGAGCTAGCCGATTTCTGAAATGAAATTTTGTAACATGGTGGACTCGATCTCATCCCGTCATCCCCCGATTATAGTGTTCGCCCCTAATTATCCCACCGTTAGCTCACCACTGTTATCAACCCCACGATGAGCCTCCGCTTGCTCGTGGTTGACTTGCGAAAATTCAACCGCATAATAACGAGGGCCCATATCGATATCCTAGTCAAGTTTCGATATCTAGGAAATATCCTGAGCGAAGATGGATCTGTTGATATGGCAGTACAAGGAAGAATAACATCTGCATGGAAGAAATGGAGAGAATCGACAGGTATATTGCGCGACAAGAGATGCTCGAACGCATTCAAGGGCAAGGATTATCGCACGGTGGTATGACCCGCTCTCATCTAAGGAAGTGAATGCTGGCCACCAACTAAAGCTCTGGAAAGGAAACTGATTGTGGCAGAGATGTCCATGCTTGATGGTGTTGTGGGTCAACTCGTCTTGACAAAGTGCAAACGAGGAGGTGCGAAGAAGAATGCAAACTGCCCGATCCAAGAGAAGGTGTGATCAAAACGCTTGAGGTGGTATGGGCATCTACTAAGAAGAAATCAGAAACATCCTGTCCGTCGATTTTTGAGCGTTCCAACCGGCTAAGAGGAGCTCCGAAAAAGCGATGGAAGGACGTAGGTAAGAGTAATCTAGAAGATTTTCATGTCACGGAGGAAAACGCCCAAGATCGCGCTCTTTGGCAGAGTAGAACCTATACAGCGGACCCTTCGAAAGGGCGGGACAAACGCTAAGGAGAAGGAGAAGAAGAACGAGGGCCCATTTCGGTAGGAATAATTAGCATAAATGACTATGTGTCTAGAAATCCGTTTACTGAACACGCGTGCGTATAACCATGCCATATGGACTAGCACATGAGAACCGCTTTTCGTCCTCTACCGAGAAGTACAGTTTATTGTTGATTTCCAATGGTCAGCAAAGCTATAGGAAGAGGAATTATTGGGTGAGTGTTCCTTCTCGAGTTCTGAAATGGACGGGACACAAAAGCCTAACGCTGGGCGCTCGGATTGTAGTTGTACGCAGATCATATTTTGGTACCATATGATGATGGGATCGACAGCATGTCGCGTAGATTTTTCGACATATGGAGAAGGGCTGCTCAGAGTTCTTCATAAACTTCTTCAAAGAACGACATAATGTTATTCGTGTCCCTAGAGCGGAGAGAACCTATTGGGCAACTGTGGCATACGAGAGCGACGGATGGAAGGATTGCTGGCGCAGGCTCGGTATACCCGACGATCAACGGGAGTCAAGGTGATCAAGTTGATCAAGGTGATGGGGAAAGGCAGCACTACTGGCAGATTTCTCCAGGTTAGTTGGCAACATTTCTGGAAAAGTATATATCCTTGCAAAATAATCACACTTGTATCTCTGGTATGGTCAATGAATCTTTCCCGTCATACTTCTTCTTCTTCTTCTCCTTAGCGTCTGTCCCGCGCATTCACGGGTCCGCTGTTTTGGTTCTCCTTCGCCATAAATCTCGATCCTGAGCGTCATCCTTGGTGGTTCCAAGCTCTCTCATATCGTTGCTTACGGTGTCCTTTCATCGTTTTTTTCGGTGCGCCTCTGGGGCGTTTGCCGGTAACCTACATATCCATGGCCTGCCGAGTAGGGTGTAGTGGTGATCTTCTCATAACATGTCCGAACCACCGCAACCTCTGGGCACGCAGTTTTTGCTGTGTGGGGGCCGTCTGCATTAATGATCTTGTGTCTTCATTGCGCACCTTATCATGTCGCGTTAGACCACAAGCCCATCTGAGCATGCGCATCTCTGCCGTGTTCAACATCCTTTCGTGCGTCTTCGACACCGGCCAGCACTCACTGCAGTACATCATTGTGGGCCTCACAACGATGCGATAAATGTTCCCTTTCAACACCCTCGAGCACCTTCGACCGCAGAAAATTCCGGTTGATTCTCTCCACTTCAACCATGCGCATGCAATCCGTCCTCTAACTGCCGCATCCACCGTTCCGTCGGCACTCAGGATGCTTTCCCAAATACTGGAATTCTTCCGTTTGCGTGAAAGCAGTCCCGTTCTCGTCTGGCACGGCGTCGCCTCCCCCTATACTTCTCATAACCTCGGTTTTCTTCAGATTCAATTTGAGACCCGCGTCTGCAAGAGCTGTCTGCCACTTCTGGATCTTGACCTGGGGTTCTGCTCTCGAATCTGCTATCAAAGCGACATCATCAGCATAGAGCAGTGTGCATGGCAGGCCTTCCAAGAGATGTTTCACCACTGTGTCAAGCGTCATAATGAAGAGGAAGACTTTCCCGTCATAGTAAATTCCAATCCACGCAAACGGCCAATAACAGGTCTCGGTCGCGCCGTCTTTTCCAGATACAACGCTCCACATCCAGAATAGGAAGAGGCCGAACTTCCACATAGTCCTGGGACTGTTTCCTCCATGAATCAAATGAAAACAGGAACAAGTGTGCTAAATGCTTCAAGAAACCTGCTAGACGCTCCAGTCAGAAATCGAAATGCTGTGAAATTTGTCTAAAAGCTTTCACAAAGTGTGAATCACTTTAAATAGAACCACCCCGTCGAACATGTTGACCTTTACGCCTCGAAGACGTTGTCAGAAACAAAGCGGCAGCCGCAAAAAGCGCGCGCTTCTTGCGGTGACACGAGCGCGTCGCCGCAGACGGGCACAGCTGTGGCGGCAGCGTTTTGTGATCAGCAGCTTCGTCATCAAAAAAGTGTACAAGCACGTCAGTAGAACCGGTTGATGCAGCAAACAACACGGTAAACAGCGGCACCGTTGTAAGAACGCGCGAGAATGCGAGGAAACTGTCAGTTTGGCTACTCAAAGAAGAGAAGAAGAGTGGAAAACAGTGTGACGACCGAAGGGGGAAGTTCACTGGGAGGGCGACGGAGGGTGACAGTACAAAAATACAGGATTCTATGGGGACCTTGCCTTCATGGATTTATAGAAGAAATTGTATGGTCGACTGTTATGGCAATAAGGACGAAAAAACTGTTCGAAGAAGAAAAAAGGCGATGCCGTTGACGACTAGATGGGGGGGGGGTTAGAAATATGTGGAGGCCACAGAACGTTGCAAGTACAGTTAGATCCGAACCGCTGATCAAACTCCACAGTGGCACAGCGGACAAGACGGTTTAGGAGAAGGCCATATTCTTATCTGTTCTCCATACAGTGGAAGGAACGAAACGGCAAATAGGTATTTTGGGGTTTTAGCTTTTCCTTATTAAGAGTTGTGGACAGCATCTTCCCTCATAAAAGCGGTGAAAGGAGCGGTTTCAAATGTGTAAAAGCCAAACAAAGGCTTCCCACAATGAATGAATCATAGAAGAGAAGGAGGAGTTCTACAAGTAATACCATAAAAGATAGATTTTTGATGAATTACTGCAGAAAATAGAAAAATACCACGAGGCACAGTCAATATGCAATAACAATGTGGTCACCTCAATGTTCGCACACTCTGATAAGCAGTTTCGCTTACTTAATCCTAGAAAAAACGTTCTGAAAAATTATGCAGACCTTACACAATATTACACAATATTATTGTTTATTTTGTTATTTATCTATTCATTCACTCGCACAAATACACCCAATGTTGCACCAATAATCGAAGAAATGTATGCCGAAGCGCAGAAGCCTTGAACAAGGGTTAAGTTTCCGCCCTTTTTCCATAGCAAAAATTGT
Organism: Ancylostoma ceylanicum; assembly: GCA_000688135.1. NCBI lineage: Eukaryota > Metazoa > Nematoda > Chromadorea > Rhabditida > Ancylostomatidae > Ancylostoma > Ancylostoma ceylanicum. Next base: position 401,078 of record JARK01001511.1, read on the forward strand.
TCATAGCTTCATTGTTCACAACTCTGTACTTTAATCTTCATTGTCCAACTGCTCAAATATTCATTTATCCAGTTAGTCATCAACGGATCAGTCTTGGTCAATAAATGGTAAGGTCTGAAATCTTCCAGCTAAATTAATAATTATTGATTGATTACTAACTCGTTGAGGGTTCCCTTGAAGGTCTAAGACGGAAGAAGCTTTAACTAGTCCCACCCCTAAAATAGGTTTGCAATTCTACAGAACTAAGTGGAATACCGTGAACTCGAAACGGTCGCAGACAAGGACCGGGAACGCGGCGCGTGCACTCTGGTGGTCTGCTGCATCGAGGCAGGGCAGAGACACGGAAGAAAACCGCGCCGCGATCCTGGTCCTTGCCTACGACCGTTTGGAGTTCACTGTGAGTTAAAATTTAGGGTTAGATTACGTATTTTCAGTTCCTCACCCCCATGATCTTTGGTCTAAATCTGAGCTCAACCCTATGCATAGGCCTAAGCTTAAGCCTATATCTGAGCATAGTGGCGGACGCAAAGGGGCTCCCCCAAGGGATCGCCCAATTTTTGAAATTACTTTACAATACATATAAAAACCTTGTATTAGTTTATTTTATTTGTTTATTTTTATTATTATTTTTTAAATATTGTTTATTTATTATTGTTAATTATATTAAATATTGTTTATTTATTATTATTGATTATTAAAATTAACATTTTTATTGATTTTATTTTCCGTCCGGGTCTCCAAAACGGCGGAGACCCCAATTTTTTTCCCACGCCCCCCCCCCCCCCC
>JARK01001511.1:419745-438470 GCA_000688135.1 Ancylostoma ceylanicum
CCCCCCCCCGCCTCCTCCCCTCCCCCTGCGTCCGCCACTGGAAGATCTCGATGGGGGACTTCTAATAGTTCTTATACTAGTAATTCTTCAACTATGAAATAAAATTTTGAAGACTTACTACATACAGTACTCCTTTAATTACAGAGCAATCACATGTGAAGGATGCAAAGGCTTCTTCAGAAGAACAGCTCAGGTGGGTTGGAGCCTATTGTCGAACAGTTACTTGTTCATCTGTAACGATACTCTCAGGGAGGCATCACAGCAGAAAATGCATTAAAACTCCATGAAGTACACTAAACAGCACCTTGGAATCCAGCCTCAGGGGTTAAAACCAGAGGTGGCAATAAAGCACCTCTGGTTTTAAGCCATAAGAAGAAGCAGATGAAATTCATAATTTTTCCATCGGTGGGAGTGAAAATTCTGAATCGATCCTTTAGTGTAATGGAGATATAGTGATTTTATCACGCTGATAAGGCATCCTATGCATAGTTGCGTAGCTTGAAGAGAGCGTCTGTGGCTTTGTCTGCAATTACGGCTGCGACGTGGTATCTGCCGCCTGACCAGTCGTTTCGATCAATACGAGGACATCGGAGAATGCAACTGGTAGGGGATTTTGCCAAGTAACAATAGGAGATCACAAAAATGGAAGAAATAACACCATACACATATTAAAATATAGTAAAGTGTAAAATTAGACGGGACCAGCTGATCAGCCGGCTGACACAATGTCACAGCCGTAATTGCAGACAAAGTCGCAGACGCACTCTCTAAGCCACCCTACACATCTGCACCGAAGGACCCCCTTTTTCTAGCGCCACCTCAGCTACGTCTGCAAAGGCGAGGAGAAATGTGACATCAACAAGCAAACCCGCAATGTCTGCCAACGATGTCGATTTCTGAAGTGCAAAGCGGTTGGAATGAGCGCTGACTGTGAGTTCTTCACCCTACACTCCTTCCGTGCTGTCAAACGCCGTGCCTGTCGTTTAGTGGTACTGAACGAAGACGAACGTGTACAGAAACGTGAGCTAATCAAGGGAAATCGTGAACGTCGTCACCTGGAGCAGCTGCTTTCACTCATCAAAGGACCACCTGCCGATGAGGCTCATGTAAAAGAGCTGAAGTTTGAGGTTTGTCGCTAATTATTCACAGAATGTATAGGTCAGGGAATGCAATGGGTGTTTCAGATCGACCTGATCACCAAATCTTACTGCCAGAACATCGATCAACCATTGAGTACTGCAGCACACGGCATGGCCATAAGTAAAGACAGTCAGTTGGCTGAGATGCTTCGTCCGATAGTGAGGAGGAGCAACGAGTTTGCTGGCGTCATTGCTGTCTGGAACACGGTTGGTCACATCGATTTTGCAGTGAAAATGGAATGCAAATCCCATGGAAATTTTTCTATTAGGTGGATAACCCTAAATTTGAGCAGTTGAACTTGGCAAAGTATTACGTACAGTGAACTCTAAACAGTCATAGACAAGGGGCGGGGCAGCGGCGCGGGCACTCTGGCTGTCTGCTGCACCTCTTGAGGCAGCAGGAAATCATGATGTATCGATTTTCCTCCGTGTCTCTGCCCAGCAGACCCCAGGTGCAGACAGCAGACAACCAGAGTGCACGCGCCGCTATCCCCCCCCCCCTTGTCTATGACCGTTTGGAGTTCTCTGTAATATATAGTTGGAAGAATTCTAAAAAATAAGAAAGAAAGAAAAATTAAACTGTAGTTCACATAGAGATTAGCCCTTTAAAGGATTCCAGAATATCCCGATGAAAGACCGCAGCAGCCCTATAACGCAACAGTTTTCTGAGACTCTCTAAGTGACAAAAATAGAAGATGAACGTCTTCTTTACATACAGTGAACTCCAAACGGCCGTAGACAAGGGGCTGTACCGCGGCGCGGGCACTCTGGTTGTCTGCTGCACAGAGGCTGTGGACCTGCTGGGCAGAGACACAGGGGAAAACTAATATGTCGTGATTTCTCACTTCTTCGGGAGGTGCAGCAGACAACCAGAGTGCCCGCGACGCGGTCCCGCCAATTGTCTATGGGGTTTGGAGTCCATTGTATATCACAGAATGGTTGATTCTTTCAGGATGTCTCATAAATAATGTCCCCTCGTGAAAAGGCTACCAGAAAACGTATAAAAATACGTTTTCGTCCATCGCAAGTGTTTCAGCGACCTTAACGACCTATGTTGCCCCGTAAATTGAGGTCAATTGTCTATGGGGTTTGGAGTCCATTGTATATCACAGAATGGTTGATTCTTTCAGGATGTCTCATAAATAATGTCCCCTCGTGAAAAAGTTACCAGAAAACGTATAAAAACACATTCGCGGACGACTTCTACAGTCCCTGTCGAAAAGATAGCCGGATTGCGCGCGCGGTTGCACGGCGTTGCGGCGGTGGGATCTCTGCGGGACCCACTCCGCGCTCTCACTTGGTACGCTTTCTCCGCATTCCTCGTTCAGGTCCCGCAACGATTCTGCAGGCGCGGAAACTATCCATCTTTTCGAGAACGACTGTGTCTCTCGAAAATTATTGATTTTCAAAGGATGGCTCATAAATACTGTCCCCTATGAAAAAAAAGTTCAGAGATCGCGCAAAAACATCCCGAACGAGCGCTAGAGGAACAATTTACTAATCAAAACCTTGTGCTAAAAAATCGCTGGATGTCCCTTTCCTTATCGAGGACCACAGCCCTCAGGCCCTCGGACGCTTTCAGGTGAACGCTACGTCTGGCCCGCGGTGGAGGTGCAGTTCAAGCGTTAGAGGGCTGTAATCCGGGTGCAGGAAGGACAAATCGCGCTAATCCAACGTTTTTGGTTTCTCTAGGGGGTAATAAATTGTTCCTGGGAAGATGGTTAGAGAAAGTGCTTTTTTGTTTTCTGAGGGTTTTTAAATTATGGTGCAGTATTTTTGAGCCACTATATTTGCTACTCTTAGAGTTACTTTCTTTACGCACAGTGAACGTGAATGAAATTGTGCTTTTCACGGCTTTGCGAATGGCGCAGCGCGATCGCTGGTGTTGCGGCGGTTCCAGCGCGTGCGACGCGGTCGCGTCGCGTCCCACCAAAGTCCATGAAAAACGCAGTTTCATTGACTTTCACTGTAATTTCGGCTGTAATGATAAATTCGTCTAGGTTTTTGATGGGTTTTTCTTCTTAAATGCCTAATCTTTTACTTAAACCTTCTTTATCGCTGCTGAGCTGTCCTCTTGCTCCGTTATCCCCGGAAGTTCGTCTGGCGCTGACGCAAGCCTGACATGCACAGCTCAGACTTAGCAAACAAGGAATACATCGGATTATGTACTTAATTTCACGTCACAACGACGTCATTACAGCTTCCCGTCGACTGTCAGATGCAACTGCTGCATCACACCATCCTAGAAGTGCAACTGCTTCGATTCGTTTCGTTTTTCGATGAGGCAGAGAACTGTTTCCGGCCGAATGCCAGCACATCACTTACACAGCATGATCTGCTGGAGACGCTCACAGTGGAAGTGGCGGACAACGATAACACGGGTATGGGCAGTATTCGAATGTCATTTCCTTCCAGGAATATATGGATTTCCCCTTTCATCCATTTAGACGAGCTTCGAGAGCTGATCAGTGGCCTGTTCGTGCTGGCACGCTCCCTGGCGGCGCTACAGCTAGATGATCGCCTCCTGGCCGTGCTCAGCGCCATGTTCATCTTTGATCCAAGCAATGTTGCACAGTCTTCACTGGTAGGTCCCCCTTTCAGGACCACCTAGCTCATTACCAGTTTTTTTAGCCAATTTTTCAGATCCCCGCCATCTCATCCACGTACGCTCGTCTCGACGACATGCTTCACGTGCTGAGCGACGAGGCCAGCGACGGCATGAGCACGACGCGAGCGTTTGCGCGACTTGTCGCCACAGTGACCGCGTTCCGACGCATTTGCCGCCACCTTGCGCATCACTTTAATCCCCATAATGCGGCGCTTTTCGAGAAGATGCTGGGGGTTTAGGTTATAGCATGTTTGGGGAACAAATCAGCGCTAATAATGCAGGAAGGGAATTAGCTAGATTTCCAGAAAATCCATGAAAATTGGGATTCTCTAGGGAAGCAGCGACTGAAATAAGCGTTTGCACTCCTTGTAGAGTGTAGTACCCTGCGTCGGCTTTGCTCAGGCGACAGTGGTTTCCATATATATTGATTATTCGCTTGTGGAACCATCCACAGCCTCCAGAAGAACGCGCCGCGACTGCGCCGCTCACGATGGAGTCATCGCTGCAGTGGCGAATCTGGGTTTCCTCGGTATTTGTTCATCACATCTGACGTTATCTAATATAAGAAAACTAACTAACTGTCAAGGACACCCCATAATTTTGGGTCCTTGAGAGGAATCCTGCTCGAGCGGCGCGGTCGCGTCGCGTGCTTTTCTAGGCCGCGGGCAGGTCATCGAGTCCTATTTCATGTAAACTTTCACGAAAACTAACTAAATATCGAGAAAACGCTGCGATTTGCTATCACGACGACAATTCCAGCGGGAGCGGCGCGGTCGCGCTGCGTGCTTCCCGGGCCCGTGAAGGACGCATTGCAAAAAAACCTTTAGAATTTTTCAGGTCAATGCAAAATTCAAGAATTTTGGGGGGGAGGAAGGTAGACAAAGTTCCTAGCACCTATAAATTTGCCAGCGCCACACTACGACACCGCGCGTCTATAACTTCCCAGCACTTCTTCCAGAATATTTCCTTAATGAATGGCCATAAAGGCCATATTCTGGCTATTTGTTTTGGAATACTGTAGGTTTACGGTAATATGGCAAAAAATTTTAACTGGCCAGTTTCAGTGTACGCATGTGCAATCCAGGTAAGTCATGGTAAGTGATTCGATCTAACTATTATATTTACTGATATTACTTCATTTGACAAATTTATGTGAATGAAATTATACTAATTTTCTCTAGAATAGAATATCATAGAAATTATACTATATTCTCTTTCTTTTCTTGTACTGTACAAATTATAGCGAGTAATCCTTGGAAAATACTTCTAGGATTTTGTAGTTCCAACAGTATCCGTACTGTATCCTTACAAAAATGACGTGGCGGTGCAGAAAATGTGTAAATCACTTGTTTTGTAACCCTTCAGTTCTAGTTTAGTAAATCTTCAGGCAATTTACGAAGGAATATAAGTTTTTCTGAACGTCACGGTCACAAGAGTGGATCAGTGCCTGTTATTCCAATGCTATTTTTTTCTCACGATGTTTATTTTCAGTCTTCAAGAGGACTATGTCGTTCTGCTTTGGATTTTATTACCAGGACAAGGACGAAATAGTGACGTGTCACATCCAGGAGCGTACCAATGTGCAAGTGTACAGAATAGAAAATCTATATCCACAATAGTAGTGCTACTGTTGGTGTTAAATTGGCAACTCTATGAGCACTGTGGACATAATTATGCTGCTTTCAAGGACATTTAAGCTATTTTTATACGAATCAAAATTGCCATAGCATGTCCGGGAGTAAAAATTATAGATATAAACGAAGTCGTGGCTTTTTTTTTCGTGATTTACATGATAGGAAAATTAGCTACTTGATGTACAGTTGCTGGCATTTTAGCCAATTTTTGGAAGCAGTGCACGACCACTTTTTCCCTCCAGGAAAAGTGAGGGACCGTTATTCAATCTCCGTTCTCTGGGTATCTTAATGGCATTATCCTCCACCTCAGAATCGACTTTGAGATTTTTACACCAAAATAATCGCCAGGCAATGCCTATTATTGCAGTGTATATTATTCCTTAAAAAGGTGCGAAATCACCTGTGTTTAAGCCCTTTCTTTTGTGAATAACTGTAGGCGTCCAATGAGACAACTGCCACAAGGCTGTGAAATTGGTGATATCGATCGATGGGCACCGAGCGCTTCCTTGTGGCAGCTGTCCTAGCAGGTACCTCGAATTCTGCATGAAATTTGTGGCTCATTAAAAAGGGTTCTTGACGTTTCTGCGGGGAAATATGTATACCATTGTGACCAGCATAAACTGTCGATTCTGATGACAAAAAATTTTGAAACCGACCTCTAGGTAGGATACTGTCATCGGGCTTTTAGATCAGGATATTAATGGCATCTGAGAAGATTCTATAGATAATTTAAAAGCAGAGCCTTGTCTTATTTCTTCCAATGGATTGAGCAAAATTGCATACTGTTATTTCTATGAAACTGTACGTAGGTTTTTGTAATAGGCTCCTCTTCCACTCATCTCTCCCTTCGAGAAAAAGAAAAGGCTATACTGCAGACTCTCAATATATGTACGCAGAAGAGCATTATTTCGTGTAATTTAGTGAAAAATAACGAAGATAGCGTAGCTACTATGGTTGCCAATGTAATACCAACTGGGCTGTATGAATTGGAAAGATGCACAGTGATCTACCTAAGCAGCTCGCTATGTATTCTTCCTCATATGTTATACTTTATTCCATGTTTATTTTGCAACACCACGTCCTCCGGACCCTAATCATGTCGCAAACACAACAGGGGAGCTGTTTTAGCATTTTTTTTTACTCAACATGGGTAGTGCTGCGCCTTAACCGCTCAAATCAACCCTTTTTTTCGTGAACGTTCCCTTCTGGCAAACTCTCAAACCAGCAGGGTCAGCATGCATTATTGAGATCACGCAGGGTAAGCACAAAAAGCTTCTAAAATTGCTCCTGGAATATGAGCTGTTAGCGCGTTTACCCTGCGTAATCTCGATACGGCATGCCGGCTCAGATCGTCCCCTTTTTGGAGCCGTTGTAAGGTATTTGCTCTTCGGATGCGTAGCACTACACATGAAGACTGCTCGGAAGGCTTTTTTGAGGAGTGATCCATACTTTCTGGAATGGTAGTAAACCTATTGAAACTGTCAGTTAACTATGAAAGTTAACTGGCAGCTTACTCCCAGTTTACAAGGAGCTCCGGAATAGGTAATGTAAGCTTCATTGATTCGAATATGGTTCTGGGAGTGTGGTGTTCAAAAACTAGGACGAAACCAGTACCATAGTTGCAGGTGAACTCACAGTTCGCAATCGAACTGTGAGCTCGTCATGACGCTGAGGTTACTGTCAATATGGAACGACGAGGACACTGGCAGCGAAAGAGTGTACGGCGCGCGAGACGCAGACAGTGACCTTGTCGTTTCACGAAAAAGTCCTCGAGAGGACTTTTTGCTCATGGTTCGTGTTCATCGTTGTAGCCAGTCGAGCGGATACTGGCTCCTTCGGTGAAGACGCAATTCCGGGCACATCCAGCTGATCGATGTCGCACCGCTCCGGTCACCATGACCTCTCACCGGAGATCATCGATGACACTAATTTCCTGGTGGGTGAGTTTGACTGCTGAGCTTGACACGTTCCCAGATAAAATCACACCTATTTTATAGGCACGGGAATGTATTTTTGAGCTTAACGTATCAAAGTTAGGTTATGCAGAACGAGATTCACTGACCGTTTGGGTTATAAGGGCCACATAAATTTCGTTATTTGTGGAGTCAGCAGTGCAGAGGTATGTCGGCACACTCTGAGGACATCGAGTATTTGATGGTTGAGAGTTCGGAACCCCTGATAGTTAGAAGGTTTTGCTAAAGCCCCATCATTCAAGCATCAAGGTTGTCAGTTAGCTCGTAGCTTGTTTACGCTTGCAAACCAAAGCTGACAGTTAACTACGACCTACGACTCATCGTTTCGTCGTCGTTTCGAGAGGTTTACTACCATCCCTGTATTCCGTATGTTCGCTGATGTTTTTTCTGGGTTTTACAGTCCTAAGATCTTTGGTTTTGGAACTGCTATTTGAAGAAGCCTTCCTCGATTGCTTCACGAGATTGAATGTAAATTTCTAATGATATCCTATGCATAGTAACTTTTACTGGGACAGGTGCACTCAAATACAATCGTAATGCGACTATTTTCTTTGAAATTTCTTGACGGAAACCAACAATGCTCTTATCGTCTACTCACCATGAAGAAAAATATCTGCATCAAGCACAGAATGTTTTGAGTTTCGAGTAACTGCATCATCGAATATTCATACTAGTAAAAATTATTCAAAAAGTTTAGGATCAGGCTATTCGAAATGTGGTCAGTGACAGCCTAGCTCTGTTACAAGTATCTGTGGCTACTATTATAGTTCTTTCGTGTACAAGTTTTGAGAGTCCTGCCTCAGTAAGAGTTGTGCTGGCATAAACCGTTATTTGTTGTTTGTACCATTAGAAAATTCACGTGATGTTCGAAATTTCTCAAGTTTATGGCTATGTGTTTCCGTGGTCGTATCCATATGTGCAAGTGTAAATAAAGATTCCATTGATTATTACCTAGATTACTCTCTGTAGATTTTCTGCAATAAAATTTTTCTTTCTATGTGCAACATAACAAATGCAGAAGATAGCAGTTCTCTACGACAGTGATGGAGAGCGCTTCTAAAAATTCCGTTAAATTGGGTTTAGTTATCGAAACATTAAAGTAATCACTAAAACAGATGTTTTACTTTACTTTTCCGTATTAACGAACAACAGAAAACGAAAATCTGATCTGAGAACCGGTTCTCATTCAAGTTGAGTGATGTGCATCGTCCTATCATTGGCACTGTTCGAGCTCGGGATAGTTTCTGAGATTTTCCTATAAAGAAAATCTTCAAGAACAGCTGATCACAATGGAACACGTGATTACTTCCAAACTGCGAGAAAATCACCTTTCGAGCCCTAACTTCTGTAGAGCATTGGGCGGAATCAGGGCTCGACTAAGAGGCTTCATCACCATGCATTTCCTCGTTGAGCGCATTTACTATCTCTCTAGGTGAGGAATCTTTGAACTACCCTAGAAGGTGTGCTTTCCGGAGTTTATTATTCAAGAACCTTGTCCTTCTGCCTTGGTCTCACTCCCAGGTCTCGCCTACACTCCCCTTAAGAACTTGAGTTGGAAAATGAGGTTTTCGGCGGTTCCCACTGAAATACGTACACCATCGTGATCAGCAACTCCTGAAGATTCTTTCAATATTAAAATCTCAGAAATGGCTCTGAGGTAAGATATGGTGTTTTCAACGGGTTCAAAAATAGGGGGTGAGGTTGAAAAATACAAGGCTTCACACTGCAGAAAAAGATCTGGATCAAGCGTTTAAGAAACGAGAGACACAGAAATGAAAAGTTTCGGAAGGACAACAGGAGAAAGCTGGATGAACCGCAGCAGCTATTCGGAAGCACCGTAGGTCACCGATCAGTTCTTTCGGTTTTGTGCTGCAGTCCCGCCGAAACGTGGTCTAACATCATACCGGGTGCTGTGTGGATGTTCAATCATATGGACCATAAAACGTGCTCAGAGTTCGTCGGTCACCGCTACGGAGCAAGGTCTAGTCGGAAGAAGCGTAACGAAGCAATCGATACGCATGCTCCCCACTATAGTCATCGCTTAGATCGTCGGATTTTGTTGATTCATACCGAACTGGTAAAGTAGGCTGATAGTCGCAGAAGTCCAACGAGCTGCAAATTTGAGAGACCATAATGACGCGTCAATTCCTGTCATTCACTTTTAATTTCTTGTTACTTCGTGTCCAGCAAGATTCTACATGCTAGAATCATGTTGGAACACGGATATTCATGTACAGCAAAGTGCTGCTGACGCCGTTCTCATTTCACTGCATTAGTATGTACACTGAGGTCAAGGAACTCGTCAACTTCCTAGCTAAGTATCTAATCGGGAGGCTACCTCGTCGTCCTGTGAGTTCATGTTCCTTAAAACTTGTGAGAATCGTTGAACGTGTGACAATTCCTTTCGTGGAACAGCTAATTTGTTATAGGCGAGCTTGTTCACCTGCCAGCTTGCCAACTTTTTGATTTGTCGATTCCGCGAACATAAATGGGATTTGAACGAGCCGTCAAAAGGTTACTGCTGCTACCCAACCATTGTAAATTACCTTGAAATTACTTCAGAAATACTCGTGAGTAAGTTTTAGACGAACAGCACCGTGTCGTTCGTTCAAAAGTCAATGGATTCACGGATCAGCTGATCATTTCCGCCGCCACAGAGATGGGATTGAGTTCTGATGAAGTGCTGGAGTGTCTTCCAGGTATTCCGCAAAGGAATGAATTTATTGAATTCCGACTTCGAGAATAAGCCTCCGCCTATACCATTTTGCCTGTGTGCTGTGATGGATTTCAATCTTTAGCTCAAAACTCCCAGATTAAGTCGTCTGTTCTCATCTGAAACTTGCTTGACCAAAGCTTGTCGACAACTTGCTTTCCTCTTTTCTTGCCGACATGTTGTCAGCCCAAAGCTTGTCCACAGCTTGTAGAGTCAACGGTTGATCACTGTGCAAGTTGCCGACAAGATCTGAGCAGACAACTTGTAAATGAAAAATGGCGATAGCATGTTGTCAGCAAATTTTGGGTCAAGCAAAATTCGGTTCCAATCAAACACAGGATGAAAAGTTCAGTCCGGTAAGCAGACAGTAGTGCCGTAATTAACTTAATGGGGCCAAACCCAACCTGTCCTAGCTTAGAATTGGCACTGATTGGTGGTACAACTTTGATAGGCCCCGATAATTTAGTTGTTTGTATTCAGTATTGTAAGACTTGAAACATTTTATTTTACGCCCAGGAAATTACGACAAGACCACCTACTATCCGGACTGGACTTTTCATTTTGTCGATCAAACAACTTGTTCTGGGGGTTCTGAGAGCTATCTCTGGCATGTGGTGCAGTGATGGGCTTACTGATAGTGAAAAGAGTAGCAAAAAGTACCGAACCCTTTACCTGCACCTAGATTCATCATTGAGGTAACCCAAGATAGACCAGTTGAATCCAGTGTTAACTATGGGCAAATTTGTGGAGTGTTGACATGTTTACCCTGGGTAGCCACAATAATGCATGTAGTCGCTGGATCCTATCAGCATATTCACTCATACGTAATGTCGTCTATGATCAACTACTACCCATGAGTAACCATGCCCATGGATGTGAATTCACTATGAGATCCTTTTAAGGATGCATCCGTGCCCAGATATAAACATGACAGTTTCAATCCCATCACGCGAACTGTCGCACCTTACGGTCACTGTCCGGTTTTTGACACCCGGCTTCTCAGTTCCGGCATGCGCCGTTGAGATTACCTAGGATAGCCGTATTAACGCAGCTGGTAACGACGAGTAAGTTCGAAGAGTTAGCATGCGACCCTGGGTAATCTCTATTATGCATCCCGGAAATATATAGTCTGAGTGTGTGGTCGAGTAAACGGCTCGTATGAATATTTCTCTCTCAACTCGAAATGGCTTCAGTTAATGTTTTAGCTTCCAATTTATACAGAATTTGTTACCAGTACAATTGGAGTAACTCCTTTCTTGAAATGGAGATGCCAGTTCTCCCATTACAAAGACCATTTATTCAACTAGAACTATCGAAATCTTTCCGAATTACTGGAACCAGACAGTCTTCCAGACAATATTCTGCTCTTCGCGAATCCGGGAGAGGTATTCTATCGAGCCGGTGAGAACGCAGCAGCAGTACCTATTTGGACAGGCGAGAAAGGAGTTGACCCAGACCTCAGGTACAGAGGCTCCTTTGTCTTTCTCGAAGATCTATATTTAAATCCTATGTGTCATGTTTAAGCTATTGTTCCTTACCTGCTTTCGTCACCAATCCCGCATGTGCTGCCACAACGTCTCCTGTATCGAATATGGGTGCTGCAGGAAAGCCCTTCTACGTGGGCAGATCCAGGAAAGCGGATGCAGGTGATAAATGTTCTTAATATATTATTGGTAAAGCCTGTAATACTAAATTAATACCATAGAGTAAGTTTATATGCCTCGGAAGTACTGTTTTAGCTTTTGAAATTGACGATGCTTACGTACAACTGAAGCTGGAGCCTGTACATTCCTCCAACGCGGACGACAACGTTCTTCTTCCACAGTCGGTGAGCAGCATTCGTGGATTTTCGCTTTTTTTCTCACCAGGCAATCTCCCGATCCGCATTCGGTAAAGTTGCGACTAAGAGATTAGGTAACAATGGTCAGTTTACCGGCCCGGATTCTGGTTAATTTAGCATAAAGACGCTTAAATTTCAGTAACCTGAAGCCGTTACTTCCAGAATCTGATGATGTTCTCATACACACCAAAAAATCATGTCTCCTACACCATCAAGGAGTTTTCGGCCACTCGTTTCGGAAGTCACCGCCAGCGACCTGACCACGATGTGATGAAGCGAATCCAGAGACAGGCAGCGAACCGTAGTGTTGAACTTGCAGCACATCCGGGTAAGTCCTTGTCGTTCCTAGGCCTGGTTGCACCATTAAAGGGTGAATAATCTCATACCCGTGGGCATGCTCACCCAAGGGTACCTACCGGGTAGAGAGAACTTCATATTTGAATCTGTATGTTGATAGGTGCTAGGTAAGGGTATAAGTACATCGACTCATTCACCATGGGTAATCTCAGTGACGCATCTGGGCCCTAAATTCTACGAATTTCAGCTCGTCAGTCCCTCTAATTTTGGGCCCGGATGCGTTTTAGAGATTATCCTAGGTGAGTTCGTTGACGCTCGTGCTACCAATGGGTAATTTTCTGTTGTGTTGACACGTTTACCCTGGGTGATCTCAATGATGCATCCCTAGATTCTTCCACGTGAAAAAGTATTTTAAGTATTGGTATTAGTATTCCCAGGTTCCAACAACGCTAAAATGCGCACATGTCTTCTCGAAGCTGGCGATAGTCCGGACGTGAAGAGCGCAGTTTCGCCGAGGGCTGCTTTTCCCAAGTCACCGACCAGTCATGGAGATACTACGGTATATCTTCACCTCAAACGTGCGACACCGTTGTTGTTCCACTGGTGCAATCATCCCAGTTTTCACTATTCGATGTCAGCTCGTCCTCCTTCGCGCTTAGTTGCACCATGGATTCACAAATGTGAACGTAAACATCAAAGAGTTGACACTTATTTGGACGGAACGAATGCACCAATCGGGCAGCAGCGGCGCCGCCCCTTTCCTAACGATACACCACCTCTAGAATCGTGAAGTTACTGAGACTTTTGCTCACGTCAATGGTGTTTTTTTTTTCTCAAATTCTACCTATTGCATCTAGAATATATTGAGTTTAGGATCTTATCCTTACCCCTTCAACCATTTTTTGAAAAAAACTCAGAGACTTCTTTTTTTTTATTGAAAAGACCTTTTATTCAAGATGACTGACATCGAAACGCTCAAGACGTTGACACCGGAACAACGTGAGGCACTCGTGAACCTCATTAGGAACAGTTCCCTATGTAAGCTATAAAGCTTTTGTACAGCAAAGGTTAGGAATTACTGTTGTTAGCCTGTTGAGGATGTATTTCAGTAGATCACTCTCTCACTCATCTACAGCAAGCCTTGGTTGGACCCCAGGTTGTTCATGCCCACAATAATGGACTGCCAAGACTGCCTTCTCTTAGTTGGTCTTTTTTTTTTATTGCAAACCACCTTCGAAAATGAATACACTCATCAGTTATCCCCGAATTTTCTCCATAGTAGTCGCTTTGTAGCCTGTATGTATGTAGGATACAGTGAACACCACACGGCCTTAGACAAGAGACGGCACCGCGGCGCGGCGTACTTGAACAGAGACGCAGGGGCTCGGCATACTGGCTCTGGTTGTCTGCTTCTGCCAACAGCAGAGAACTCCATGCCGCAGCAGACAACCAGAGCCAGCACGCAGAGCCTCTGTGTCTCTGCACAAGATTGCCGCGCAACGGTCCCGCCCATTGTCTTCGGCCATTTGGAGACCAGTCCATCTCCATCTTTCTGGGTGGTCACGCCCATTTCACACCACGTTCCTAAATAAAAACGTTTCCTCGCAGGTCCCGCAACGAGTAGTACGACAAATTCAAACATTGCAGATTTGACGTTTCCACACTATGGAACGGTAGGCTCTCCCATTCTGATTCATTGCCGGTGTTTTCTATGGATTCTTTTTTCCTGTTTAAGATTTTTTCATGTTTAGAATGCGATGACTCCCACATCGGCGCTTTCTCGCCGTCACAGTGTGAAGCGCCGCTCCAACAACATCCACAATTCGTCATGGCTCGTCTGAGCTCGGCTACTAGGGCTTTAATGAAGGGTTCTGTACCATACTTACTTCTAGAACGAACGGAGTTATACGTATATGGAAATTTTTGTTACTTCGCAGAATGTCACGATAATTTATTTGCAATGAATTTTTATTCTGCTTGCAATGTAGTAAAAATCTCTGAGTGCTTCTCTTTGCGCCATGACAGCGGTAGCGGACTTTTATTTATTTATTTATTTATTTATTTATTTATTTATTTATTTATTTATTTATTTATTTGCGAATGGTGCTGTCCTTAAGCTTCATGATACTCTAGTGGTTGAGGGATAGAAGGAGCTTGAAGATGTTGATTGTAATCCTTTATTGTTGCAACGTTTCGGGATTATAATCCCTTCATCAGCCACTAAACTATGTATGCCATCATGAGCACAGAATATTAGCAAATATGCACAACGTACAGTGTTAGTATATGGCCGCGCTTTCAGACGACGGTGGGTGGTGTCACCAGTGGCCGATGTCGCTTAGAATGAACCTGACTTGTTGAGATGAGTCGGTCTGTGTTTATCCATTTATTTATCCATTTATTCGAAATTAGTTGCAGGGCAGCTGCCAATTCATCTTCACTGTTGATGGCCGGTGTTCTTCCTATTTCAAGCGCCTCACGTATTTTTCTCTACCGGGTGGCGTATGCTTTGCAATATTCGGTGTCGTGAAAATGCATTGCGAGTGTACGAGGCTGAGGCACCTTCGGGAAGCAATACGAAATAAGCTCGCAAAAAAGTTGGAAATCCTTCGGAGTGAAAAATCTGCTGCACCAGCCTTTATAATATATTACCGAATGCGATACCACCGAAACGATATGCTGTGCTCACAAAAAACACCAACATCTTCCGAAGTTGAAGCAACCTTGAACACAGGCCCAACATTTTGTCCTGCGCCTCGATTAACTGACGATGTTTTAGTAGAAATGTTGACAGGACTACATCGCTTTGCATACCGTCAGATGTGGAGAGAACAGATAGCGGAGCTCAAAATGCAGAGGAGGCACTAAGATCAAGAATGCCTTTTCCAACTAATGCTATTAGGGCTCCCAAGCAGAAGCCTCAGTGGCCATCAAATCTACTGGCACTGGAACTTGACCTCGTACGCATGTTCCGTGCGGTGCAAATGAATCCCCACAGAGATAATATGACGCCAACAGAACGACGTGGTTTGGCTGAGGCATTGCGTTTGAGAAAATCTCTACGTTTCAGTATCGGAGATAAAAATGGTGCATTTCTAGTGATCGATAAGGAAAGTGCTTGGCCCGAAGAATATAAAACAAAGTGGTACCGTAAGCATATAGGTAAGAACATTCCGATTTATTACCTCTCTGCACACGCTTCCCAGGTGAAGAGGTTTATTACAAGGAACTTGCACAAGAGTAACATAGGGTATGCAATGGCGAAAATGGTAAGCATCAGGCCTCAGCACGAGCCTTTCTTGGGTTCAGAATCAAAACGAAGCCCCTTTGAAAACTTAGAGTCCCGTCGGGATCGGTCTTCAATCCACTATAATCGCATCTAAAGAAAGAAACTTTAAACACGGTCATAAATCAAATAAATTATGAACGAAATCGTACGACCAAAGCATTATGTAGTGAATACGATAACACGTGATGGAAACAAAACAGCAATTAGACTACTTCAGAAAATGCGAGACAATCTACATATGCAAATTCAATGGAAGCCTTTTTGAAACTAAGACGACAGATTCTAATTTCAAAATATCAATTGTCAGGAGAAAGCGGAGCTGCGAAATGCATGCCGCACATTTGTAAGTTGGGCGCAACGTAGCATGAAAATAGAGTATATTTCCACAGTTTTATCTCCGATGATAGGAAGTGATAAATGACATAGTGTAGAGCCTATGGAAGCACATACATGATATAGGTGTATGAAAAATGGTTGGAATAGCTAACGATCGAACATTCTGAGAAACATCTACAACTGGTTCTTGTCATTTTCTGTGGGTATTTTCACCAGTGATCAGTTTTTTTTTTCAAAATTGTAGCCTAAATTCTAAGCTGGTTTCGTTTGCAAAACTTGCCAAATTTGAGGATACGTGTTCAGCAAGTTAACGCATGTTGGTGCGAGTGCCATCCGCAGCATATCAGATTGAAGATGGACAAGGTTGTTAGATAATGAAACATGTCAGGACGAGAGGCGGTCAAGACGTACGCCGCGACGCGACCGCCCCGCACGCGTACCTTTTTCAAATCCAGGATGGTCATTCGGATTCGCCGCATTGAATTACATTGATGGCCTTCTTCTTACAGTTTGTCGTCCCCAGTAGCATTCATCTGTCCTGCCAGAGCTTGAAAGCTAGTCTATTTCTCCCCAGCGCTGCTCGCACCTTCGAAGGCTGCAGCTGCCACGCGGACATGAATCGACCAATCACAGCACAGCAGCGTACCTCTCGTCACGCAGCCTGTCTGGACAGTCTTGGACCGGACAAGATTTAACACGTTTTCACAAAATCCACAAAGTGGCCGGGGTGGGCACTGGATCGTCTTCTGGCACTAGTAGTGAAGATCTTGCTGATCCTGTCTGGACACTGCCTTTAAATTTTTAAAACATCCTTATGCTTTATTTTCCAGTAATGCTGCATATCAATATGTATAGTGTACACATTTCGGAGTGGCGTGCGAGCGCACCGCGTTAAATGACGCGTGGCGTACTGCTGGCAGCGCTTCAGCAGACAACCAGGTGAGTATCGATTGCAAGCTCGCGTCATTGCGGGCGGTGCCCCCGCACGCCACTCCAGAATATACACACCATACAAAATTATTTCTGCGTCGAATTTGTAATACGATGTGATGCACCCGCACTCTACATAAAGGTCCACTTTGCATTTATTGCTACACAGTTGTGTTGTGGAATCAGCGACGGTAGAAAGCACAGTGAGCGCTTCGGCAATTGCTCTCGTTCGGGACGTAGCACAGTTCCCTGCACCTACTGCACTTTGCATGGCATCCTGGACGAAAACGTTGAGGAGAATCGTAACGGGGTATGAGGATAGACACACTTACTTCCACGATACGTTCGAGCATCATAGTAGCGAGCAGTTACGAGGAGGAAAGACATTGCGACGAGCTGGACTCCGGAGATCAGTTAATAATTGTGGCACTTTGCAACTATTTAACTCACCATGAGAATTCGCCAGAACCCAGTCATCTTGAAGAATTCTCTAGAAGTTGGATATGTTAGCGAACGTTGTTGAGCGACAGGTTACTGATGGTGGCGTATGATCCTGAGCGTGACTCTTTTATATTCACGTGGATTCGAATGCAAATTTGGCTGTTTTAAAAGCATTAGAGTTTTATGAATAGAAAGCATCGATCTCGTTCTCGCCTTAGATCGATGTGGAGACGTAGCAGCATAGGCGATTGTCATTTTAGGTGACATTTTATGTGCAGGGCTTTTGGTGGGTTGATTACCCGTCGAATTGCTCACCCCTGAAGACCCCAAACCCAAAGTAGGGTTAACCTCAAGCGTCCTCAAGAAGGGTTAACCTCAAGCGTCTTTCCCCTCCTTATCATGGCCTGAATGAGTGGATCGCATCTCCCATCAGACTCAGCCAGTAGAGTAACCTGTGATCTGCGTATCGTAATTTGAAGGCGACTGGTGTTCCCCACCACCCTTGAGATGCGCCCCATTTTCCCAATAGGGTCACACGGGGTTGCAGCACGTCCAGTGGAGCTGCTACCACTGATCGGTATGGTAGGCCTTGCCTGTTAAGGGTTTCCCTCGTCCTGGAGAAATCCGCCACTTGTCCCGAGTTAAGATACCTTAGCATCGCCATCCCGTTGTGTGATCCACACCATGCTAAATCTTCTCAACTCACCACGGTGGAGCAGCCGCTGCCCTCCAACACCGACTGATGGACACTGCACAATCGCTCGATCTCTCGTATAGTCTGAAACAGAGAAGAGGTTACTGCGATACTGGCCCTCGAATAAACCTTAGTGAAACCCAACAGACACAAATAAACTTCAAAAGCAACTGCATAATTACAAGGTGTACGCAACTTATTGTTAGAATGTTTCCGGATTACACTAAGTAGAATTAAAGTTTTACTATAGAACTTCTGAAATTAAAACTTGTAAGGCGAGTGGATGAGGTAAGTGAAGTGTGGAATAAATATGCTAGTAGCTGATGGCTAGGTAAGTAAACAAATACATATAAGTGAAGAATAGTATGTATAAAACCTTGGGACAAATGTGGCATCCGAGATGCGCCGGCCGGTTTACGAGTAGCGGGCGACGTGTAGGAATAGATCGCGTGGATTATTCCCAATAGCAGGACCAGGGTGAAACACGGATGTTGTGATTCAAACCACGCCTCGGTATGTAGAAGCGTAAAACCATCTGGGGGCACTGGCAGACGTAGGGGGGGGGGTGGCCTTGAGCCCCATCCCCGCCCGAGAATGGGTCCCCGAACTTTTGAAAATACTTTACAAGGTAAATAAAAACTTTGTATTAGCATGTTTCCAGTTGTTTATTCCTATTATTATTTTTAAGTAATTTTTATTAATTACTTTTTACTATAATTAATATATTTTTTATTAATTTTATTTCCTTTCCTGGTCCCCAAAACGGTGGAGACCCCAGTTTTTCCCACGCCCCTCCTAACCACACTCCCTCCCAATTTCTGCGTCCGCCAC
>JARK01001512.1:21773-41222 GCA_000688135.1 Ancylostoma ceylanicum
GGGGGGGGGGGGGGGGGGGGTGCACTGCGAGAGTGGATCGCCGTTGAGACTACCCCGTAGTAAACGTGTTGAAAACTCATGTTAACCATAGGCAGATTGGTGGGGTGTTAATAGGTTTACCTTGAGTAATCTTAGTGAAGGATGCTACCCCAGACAGGTTTCATTCCAATGTGTAAAAATAATCTTTTGCACTTCGCTTGTCTGTAGAATTATTGCATAATAGTGCGGGTTCAAAGTTGCGTGGAAAGCATTCACATCGTAGCACGGTACTTCGACGTCACCTTGAATTGAAGCCACTCCTCAGAGCTAATCGAGTCTTTCCTTATTGAAACTCTAAAGAACACGTAAGAAACATTGGAGAATTAGCTAGCTACGATCTTATCTCCCCCTTTCTTCGAAAATTTCGGTGTAACTCTTGAGCAGAGGTCCCGCTACAGGGCCCTTGAACTGACAATAGATCCAGTTTTTTCACGCGCTGCGACCTTTCTGTGATTCCAGCGATTTATGAATGTTAATTTTCATTTTATAAACTGCGGAAGCCTAAATTATTCTTTTCATCCCTCTCCTGCATTTTTTACAATGTAGCACGCGTGCAGTCCTTACACCAACAGTCAGGCACCATATCAGCAATATCCTCTTGGTATTTACGTCCACCACCATAGTAAGTCGACCTTTTCTTCTGACTTCACCCACACACCAGGAACCCATGCATTGCTCCGTTTTTTTTTCTCTGCCGAACAGAGAAAGGAATCAAAGTATTAGGTTGTTGCAAAATCGATGCCGGATTTCGAGATTTGACTTTGAACTGTTGTAACTCAGCAAAAACTGAAGTTTTTCTGCCGGTCAGCGAATCAGCACATCTTCGCCATCTTTTTGCTAAGTTATTGTTCCATTAGGCCTAAATCCAAGCTCTTAGGACTCAGGAAAATCGGCGAGATCGTTTTGGGCTAACGTAATTTTGCGCCTTATTCCTTCTCTCAGGGATGGGTTTCACCGCTTGAATTCGTGGTCTTCTGTAGGGGAACAGTCCGTAAAGTAAGGTAAATGAGGGAGAGTCTCGATCTCGACCTGCATCAACCAGTTGAAGCGGTCGAGTTTTTCAAAGCCGACACATTGGAGTCGTGTTACATCAAGTCTAGGAGCCAATCTACTGCACAGTAATGTTGAGTTAATCTAGAAATGTTCTATCTTAACTTATTCAACCTGAGATGGAGCAACTAACTAAAGTAGAACCTTTGACACCATTCTTCATCACAGTCCTAAAAATTTCAGAACAAACTTCAGTGAAACTGCAAAGGGAAATCATTCGATCACCATAAACATTTTACCCATTGTGAATCGCAGCATCGTTTTTGTGGTGTTGCGATGAATACGGTATCTCACGGAATCCCCTTGAGCTCAGAGCGGCTAATTCAATCGCTGATCAGGAATACCAACTTCATTCTTGTCTTCCTTGTCAAAATCATTCTTTTCCCTCGTAGTTAGAGCCAGATATTGCGTTCGGTGTATTCGAGTTCGAATAATTGATTCCGAATACGCCGAAGAACAGGATGTTGAAGAAAAGAAGAGTAGCATGACTTTGTACGAAAATCAAAAGACATATATGGCTCTTTCTTTCTTTCTTTTTTTTTTTTTTTTTTTTGATTANTTCGAGTTCGAATAATTGATTCCGAATACGCCGAAGAACAGGATGTTGAAGAAAAGAAGAGTAGCATGACTTTGTACGAAAATCAAAAGACATATATGGCTCTTTCTTTCTTTCTTTTTTTTTTTTTTTTTTGATTACTGCAATCTTTTGAACCCATTGGTAAACTGTCAGCCATCTTTTTAAATTACTATGTTTTCATTCGGTCCTAGGTATGTTTCGATCAATTCTGCTTAGTAATACTATCAAACGGATTCCACAGAACATTGTATCCACCCTGCAACTACCGTAATCAACCAATAAGGTGGCTGAGACCCAAATTGGATAAGTTACTCATGTCCACCATCTAAAAAATCCCGCTACGCAAACTATCTGCGAAAAATCTTGAACATCGGATGTGGATTGGTGGCGCATCCCTTTCATGAAAGGATATGAACGGAAAACATCGCGAATTTCTCAATTTAATTCTTGAGATTTCGCTGTCTTAAAAGAAGAACAATCGATAATATCCTCACCACCATGAAGGGACCGGGTCCACTTACGATGCCTAGAGAGAGCCTAGAGAGGGATTCATTTCACCGGTGCCGTCCTCTTCTAGGAGCGTACAAAACAAAGTCACTGCTTCGACTTTCATCGTTGTCCCGTTCGAGCGAACTTCCAGTATTTGTGCAAAAGTGCGTACGTCAGTACTTTCTCAAAGGTGAATTGAAAAGTTTGAATAGTAAGTAAATACCACCCTAGGCGAGTAGCGGTAACTCTGCAAAGGCACGTGAACAAAGAGAAAAGGGCGATTTTCTGTTTTGTGGTCAGATGAGGGGTGTCAACCGGGTGGAGTCAAAATATTTGCAATGGATCCGGCGGCGCGGCATAGCGCAACCAGCAGCAATACACTGACTTGAGCTGAATCGCAAACGAAACACCTTCTTAGACGATCTAGAACCTGAGAAAAAGGTGGATTGGCGGTGTGGGAGCGAGAAGAGAGCTTGAAGAACCGGTGGGGTTGATGGAATGGCAAAGGAATCGATTAGGAGATCGTTTGGAAGGAAGAGGGGGAGAAACAAGGAAGGAAGGGAATGAAAGGGAGCTTGTAGACGTTCTGCTGAACGGAATTCATTGTGGGAAAATCAGAGTCGGAATATTATTGGAACCTCGCTCAAGATCAGTACAGTCCTTCCGAAACGATGGGGCCGATGAGACGGTCGGTAGATCAAAAGGCGGCACGGTGGACTAGGCAGCACACACCAATTCGATAAACATTTGTCGTTGCATTTGGTGCCATTTTTCTAATATTTACAATTCTTTCAACCGATTTACTACCTTTACTACCATAACTTTTCTATTCATTGAGTTTCTCCATTAGTTTTATTCCAAATAGCCTAGTCGACCCGAGCCGTAGCCGCGTTGCCTGAGGATTTCCCGCAGGCCTCATCGGACCCGTCGTTTCGGAAGGACTGTACATAGCTCCGGACTTCAAAGGCAGTGTTCTGTATGTGACACAAAACACTATTACCTATAGCTTTTAATTAAAAGTGAATACAATTTTTAGCTTCTTATCATTCCTGGAGTGCAAGAAATACAACTCCGTTTTGGAATCATTGATTTTCGTAGATTTTCATAGATTTTGGTTCATTTTCGTTCGAAGAATTAAAAAAATTACTGAGATCCGGTACATGAGTGCCACGAATCCAGTATGTTTCCGGGAAATTTGTAATTTTCCCGGAATTCAGAAATGAACGAGCTTATCTCGCAGAAAAAAAAGGCTCATGTTGTCCAAGCAGACCCGCGACAGATAGAATCGGCGGATAGTGGTAGGGTTAATAAGAAAAAATACTCCTTTCACTCCAGAAAATCTCCCACTCTGGACAGGCGGGAAGCCTGAAATCCTCACGAAACTGCAAATGTTAACGGATTTCCCTTATTTCAATCTTAAAAGTACTAGTGTACACGAGGGACTCTTTTAACACATTCGTGACCTTATACTCTCGGCATGGTGCGCCACAAGGGACACGGGCGGTCCCTTAAAGGCAGCACCCGCGGAAATCCTCGACTCGGAGCTGATGTGCGTTTGGTGAAGTACAGACTCAGCACATCATAAATGTGAAATGAACACAAACAATAATGGCTTACCTGCAGAGAAAATCGAACTGACGTCGTGAACCCGCCTGGCCGTGTTCACGCCTGTACGAGTTTTCCCTGGCTCGAAGCGCCAGCTAGAGATATTGCGGCGCATGGCGTAGAGCAGTATATGTAGTGTAGTGTATGAAATACACACCATTCACAGGATTTCGTGGCCTTATGCGCGTATACCCTTAGCGGAAAACTCGTCCGCGCTGTGAACGCATGGAAAACAGCGCCTTCATTCCCCGTCTTCCGGCGTGTTTCACGCTGTTTCATCATTGCCTATGAGTTCATCGTCTCTGATAACCTCAAAATTCAGCGAAATCTCAAACATGAAAATTTCCGCGGGTGCTGCCTTTAAGCACGCAGTTGTGCTCAACCGGTTGAGCACGCGGCCCCACGCGTCGCACCATGCGGGTCAACTGGTTAATCCACTTTAAAAGGGTTTTTCTTTAAACTTTCATTGGGCATAATTATATACCGCTACTTCTAGTATTTTTATTTAAAAAGTCATCACATATAAGTTGCAGCGTATCGTTCTCGGCATACAAGCGAGCTAGAGTCCTTCCAAAGAAAACTGTTGCCATTTATAGGCCATTCAGAAATGAGTCGGTACTGCTGCATCCACCGAATGAAGGCAAGCGGTGCGGTTGTGCTTTGTCAAGCATGCTTGATATTGATTGAAAATGACCGCGTATCAGCCCATGATCCTCCCACCGACACCGACTCCCTGTTGAATGTACTGTACGCAGTACTGTAGTAAGTGAATGTGCATGATATACGAGAAGTATAACCGCTCTTCACCTGCTTTGGTTCAGAATTCGTAGCACGTCTCAAACTCCAACAGAAGTTTTAGTTTTCAGTTTTTTTTTTTTCAGAATATAAGTCTGAATTCAAATTTAATAGTCTTTCAGTTATCCAAAAATATTTTTAAAGTGCTCGAGTTGTCCCATTTCTGGAGTGGAGACCATTCCTTCATTTTCGGCAGTCCCACTCCCCTCTCTATCTGAAGTAGCCGCTTCGTTCTAGCGTTACTTATACCCACTGTTAGTGTAGATATGTCAATTTCTTCGTAGTCCTCTATACAATTGACGTATTCTCACTCTTTTCAGCTACCATGTCCTGCGAATCCTATTGATGGATAACTGAGAGGAATGCTGACAAGATGAAGCAAACCACCTTCTCAGAGCTTGGACATAGGAACGAGGCCGTCGGCGAAGAAACTGCTTGAACTAAAGGCAGTCACAAATCACCGCTACGCCTATATTACTGCACTATGCTATGCTATAAAAAGATGATATTAATTGCAACTTGCAGCTCATAAGCATGCATCAAAACCGCTCAAAAACAAGTTTGACGTCGTCACAGATGCTTTGGAGGAAATCGGCTACAGCTTCGGCAACGGGCCAGTTAATGCGCAAGCACGCGTGATAATTGCCGCTTTTCGAACACAAAGCGTCCGACCGGAAATCGGTTACCCCTGTTCCCACCTTCAGAGTCGAGGGATCGGCTAAATTCAATTTCCGGTCATTGACAAATGGACGCAAGAGTTAGCTCTCGGCTTGCGGCCACTTTGATGGTTTTCTTCCAGGAATAACATTGTTTCGCACCTATCAGTACAGTTACGCTACAGACGCAATATTCATAGACAAGCCATTCTAATAATTAGACGAGAGCAGCAGGTCGTATGATTCCGTCCAAATCAGAAGTTCCGAGGTTTCTAGTTCATTTGCTCTGCAGAAGAAGTTTGCACGATCGAATTCGAGGACGGATTCTCGCGTATCTGTAGAAGATGTAGTTTAATGAAGCTGCGAGGAATTGTGGAATCAGAATCCAGATAAGACATGAGCGATATTCCATTTGAAGACCATTAGTTCCACACATATTTTCATTCTTATACTATTAGGTTGGGAGGTTTCCCTGTTTAAAATTTTCGTGGTTGAGGTAATAGCAGATTCTGCATCTCCTTGGCATGCTGGTTCCAACGGTAAACACAAATTTTCTCAAAATGGTCTTCTAACCCGTTTTCCAGGGCGTGGTCTGTAACAGTTTGTTGACCCGAATAGACGTGTGAAACAGTTGATCTTATCGATCAGACACGTCAGGACCCGTTTGCCCGCGTTGCAGCCGTGGCGCGCAGCCAGCACAGCTTGGGACGATCCACCTCCTGGCTCCAAATTTTAGCCACTTCGACCCTTCGGGAACGGGGTTTACGCCGCTTTTGTGCCTGTTGTTGTATCTTACTGGAATTTTCATGATGAGGTCCAGGATATGTTGGTATTTCCAAAATACGAAACGAGGCAGTTCCCTTTCTTTAAGGCACTCTATATCCTAGACATAGTCATGAAGAGGTCAAAAATCGGGATGAAAGAGACCGAAGAAATCATCGGTCGATGACAGGAAATCCGAGGAAAAGTTTCCAAAGTGCTGATCGGTCAAGAAAAGCAAGCTCGCATGAACGTGTCTATTGTAGCATCTAGGCACCCGCCCTGTTCCTCCTACTGCCAACGAGATAATGAGGCTGGGTACATTTCGTCGATCAACACGAGCATCTAGGCACACCAAGGTTTCTTTTTGCCAACAGTTATGCTTGTCGTCTTGATTCGACTATTGTAAAGGCCATCAATGTCCACTACGTTATTTGCTGCCAACTCCGGTGAGGCATAACCTGTTGTTCAACCCAGAAGCTCACTGAGTGGGTGACTGTCTCTGATTATCTCCCGGAAGGTATTGTAAGGACAGACGGCTCATGGTTGCATGGCTGAGGAGAACCTAGTCAGATGCTGTGATGATGTTGTTGCCCTCCTTGCTCGCAAGAACTTTTCCGAAGAGCTCCTGCAAGAAGATCAGTAGAATTGACTGCTCGTACTCCTTCATGCCTGGATGAAAAAACAATGCAGGGCCAGGCATCGTCTTCATGATATCTTGGTAATGAAGAAGAAAAATCTCTGGGGAGGTGTCTCAGTCATTTTTAACAACCTAGTTTTAACATGTGGGGATATGAATGTTGTTTGTTTTCCTTCATTTTTCACTTTTAAGCTGTGTTCCTAGCTTTGGAGACCTTTTCATGGCGCTACTCAGCGCCAGCAAAAACTTCAGCAAAGGCTTCTGGTAGTTCCTCCCAGCAACTAACCCCCCACTCATAAACATTAAATTTTGCGACGCAATATATCGCACAGCACAGAAATAATTTTCCCTAACAAATCCATTTCTGAATATACATTCTTGAAATTCATGAGGCCGAAAACCGGCAGCATTATTATTCAACGTGTTATTGTGGGCCGTGGAATATGGAACCATATGCACATCAAACCCGCTGTGGATGTGAGAAAGTCATACCTATCAACAACGGTAGTGCAGGTTTGCCTGAAAAGCTGTGACGCGTGTTGTGAACACAGAACTCCAACGCTACAGAAAAGTGCATTAACGAGTCAGAGATAACTCATTCAGACAAGAGATGTTAGAATTGCACTTATACTACGCTTACCGTATATATACTGTCGAGAAATCAAAACAGCATCGGAGAGCATGGCTTCCTCCATAACTGTCTGTGTTGTGAGTTCAAGCTTCCTCAGCACTTTCTGAATTTGTTCAAGGAATCTAGTTGGTTACGTCTTCAGTTGCTGCTGGCTCTTTGTGTGAACCTACAAGGACAAGGATCAGGACAATCAGGATCAGCAGGACAACCACAACAAAACAACACTGGAAGCGCTAATAATACCGCCCCAAACAACACTGGAAACGCTAATAACACCGTCCCAAACAACACTGGAAACGCTAATAACACCGCCCCAAACAACACCGGAAACACCAATAACACCACCGGGAACAACAGTAATAATAACAGCACTGCAGATGTGAACGTGACAACGACAGAACGACCAACCAGAAAGCCTTGGCCAAGTGAGCAACTGGCATATATAATACATTAGACTGTACTAGATGGAAAAAACTTCTAAACTGGGTTTTAAGAACCGAACTGTGGAGATCCGGCTCTCACCAACGAGTTGAGGAAGGTCTTCCTAGATATGCACAACGATTTCAGGTGAACGTTCCTTACGAATAGGTTCTGTACAGTCTCGTCCCTACGATACGATAGCTTTCGTGCATTCTACGATTTTTCTCGGCCTTCTCTCAAGTTGCCACTGTTGGCTCCTTAGATTGCTTATAAGTTATTGTTGGGTGTAGCACGTCCGGCTAAATCACAATCCTTTAGAGGGAAAGTAGCAAGAGGACAGACGGAAGTTAGTGCTGGTTGGGGAATTGCTCCGCCAGCTGCTCTGATGTATCGTATGGTGAGGATAAATTCACTATTCCTTGTAAAAAAATTGTTTCGCCCAAGATATCACATGATTTAGAAGTACGATTGCAATGCGGAGTCTTACGCGCAGCAGTCAGTGGCCAACTGCAGAAGAACCGAGCTGCCTGCTTACGCTAGAGGAGGACACAAACAGAACCTCTTCGTTCTTAACCTTGCAAATGCCAATCCAAAAGCAGTCATACATTACGTAAGACTACATCCTAAATCATTTTCACTACATCAGACTGAGACCTTTTTGAGGCGCTTTCTCAATGGTGGAGCCAGTTGGCAAGATTTGGAATGCGGTCTAACATGATGTTTTATCAAAGCGAATTCCATCGTGGCGCAAGGAATGTCTTGAAATGGGCCAAGGCAAGCTTTGACACAAGCTTATTTCTAATTTAAACCACAAGTGTTTGATTTCAGATGGCTTGGTGGAACAATAAAAGAGTTGGATGCACCGTAAAGCACTGTGGATCATTTTATTTAGTTTCTTGCATGTACAGCCCTGGGTGAGGAATCAAAATGCGGGAAAAAAACTCGTGAACAATGAAGAATTACGTTCCAGGGGTCTCGACGTCAACCAGCACGTCTATCGTGTCGCAGCAGTTTGTTCCGAGTGCCCACATGGTCAGTGTGATGGTCAGGCTCTGTGCCGTTGGTGATGCCCACAGGACCTCTGCGAGCTTCTTCACCTACCTTATTATTTTTCTCTGAAAAAAAAAAGAAAAATCTTCTGCTGATTAGACGTCCTAAACTCGAACATGTACCAAATGCAGCAGGCTATGTCTGTGATTCTCTTCAGCCAAGGTGTTCCAGTCAAAATAAAGGGAGTGGTGTACAAGAGTTTTATGTGTTCCACGTGTCACTTGTGCTACATCTTGCATAATTCTTGCACTATAGGATACTAGGAGTGGGAGAAATAATGCTAGCATGAGATACATGTTAGACAAACCTATGTAAAACTCTTTGGGAGTTCTTGAGTTCAGATGTTCTTATGCCAAAAAAAAATAAAAGGTAGTGAAAGCTGATGAGAAAGGTGAACAAGTAAGAAGCCAAAAATGCCGGCTTCATCTCCACTGTATTATCAACCCGAGAGGTCACTGGCTCGTTCCACACTACTTGAAGCAGAGATACTCTCCACCTCTGAATGCACTGCTCTGGCACCGAACGAGAAATTGCTCTGATGTATGGTGGTGATACATTTGGTGAGAGCATGCTATTGGCAACACATTTTTATGGGGAAATGAGTAAAGAGCCTGTTCGGCAATATAAAAGGCAGTAAAATCTGTTGGTAGTACAATTTCCGGGCTTTTGGCAAAGGAAAAGGAGAAAAAGACATTGTGGTACATCATGCCAGGAGGTTGCTAAACAAGCCTCGCCACATGTATCGCCACAGCCAGTAGAGCCGCTGTCATGGCATCCACACTCTCGAGGCGATTCGACTGCACAAACAATACCTTCCGAAGCGGTTGACATCTGACATCTGACCACTCCACGTGTGAGTTCTGGTGCAACGGCTTCCATTTTGAAAGACATAGATAAGCACTCGTCAACATATTTTCCTTTTTATTTCTGGTTTCCTTTACTGGTGTTTCTCTTTTTGGCAAGCCCTTTTTTGGAATCAATACTCTCAGCTACACCTACTGTTGCTACTTGCTCCGAAAAGTCGCGAAAGGGCTTCCAGAAAAAGTACTCGACATGCTCGAAGGCCTATTTTCTGCACGAGAACAACCGGCGAAAATGAATTTGAAAGCTAGCTTAAATTCCGTTAACTTTGTTGGAAGACTCATCATATTTACTGAATCGAAAACATGTAGTTTCGAGTGTCAAACATGACGACCTGAGAATGGCGGTTTATGTCTTCTTCGTTTCGTAGATTCCCGAGGTCTGAGCGCAGGACATCATGGATCTGCTCATACGATAAACAGAGGGAGCTACCATGCACACGCATTATATCGTCCGCCAAGGTTATCGTTTTTTTGCGCTGTAGAGGAAACAAAGTCAGTATAAAAATAGGTCATTTCTTTTGTAACCTGGCTGACCTGCGGGCTCAACATGGAAGATTCGGAAGTCCAAACACCTGGCCATTTCGGGTTTACATCCTTCATGCGCAAACGCATGCCAGATTTACATACGTATGTGCATGAGATGTAACCATGAACTACACCTCTTCCTCACAGATGGTGATGTATTAGGTTGCAACACCATGGATGTGCGGTGTTTTCCACCGCCGTATTGGAATAGTTACTGAGCGTGGGGTCTATTGTAAAGTTTAGGTTGTAAGGAAAGTTCTCGCGGTTTTTAAAATTTTGCTTTTTCTAACCCCACGCTCCCTTGCAGCGACCTATCTTTTGCATGTATGAGGAGGTCAAGTATGTGCAAGTTTATTAGCATCATTCACTGTAAACTCCTGCACAAGCCCTGCCAGGAGTTTAAGTTTTTCGAAACAGTACATTTGCGGCCTTTTGGTATACGGCTTCAAATCTCGTGAATTAGCAACCGCATCCAGTCGCCGGTATTAAGGCTGCATTTGGGGACGGTGCGGTGACCGATTGCCATGCGCAGGATTGGTCCAAACGCTTTCGTGCTGGCGACTTCGATCTCAATGTTTCCTCATGTTCATGACGCGCATCCGGAGTCGACAGCATTCGATTGAGGCAGCTGGTAGATTCAGATCAAAGGCAAACTATGTGTGGAAGGGCACAAGCCTTGGATGTCCACTTTACCACCACCGCCCATCATCTGCACCGGTTGGGAAAGGTATAAAAGTTATCACAGTGTGTGATGGTGATTTGACGGGACGCGGTCTCCAGCGACGTGCCGAGGTGGCTACTGAATTGCTCTCGTACAGACGCATAAAAAACTGGATGAAGCCCCTCTTCACAGCAGATGAGAAGTGGTGACTGTATGTTAACATCAACTGCATCCCTCCTTGGGTTGACCATGATGAGCAGCATGAGCCGCAGTCAAAGGCAGGTTTTTACCCTGTGACGGTTATGACCAGTGCTTGGTGTGACTGCAAAGACATGATATACTGCGAGGTACTGCCATGCTAAATTGCGCTCACGGTAGACCTGTACTGTCAGCGGCTGCATAGAATGGTAGCAAAAATCGCAGGGAAGGGTCCGAATTACGCCACGATCCAATTCCTGCATGACCCTGCTCGTCAACTCTTTATTAGAGTGACCCGCCAGAAGCTACTCGACTTTGGATAGGAAGTGCTGACTTCAGCGGTGTGCAGGCCTGATTTTGTGCCAAGAGATTACCAACTTCTCCTGACTCTCTCCAACGCTTCGCAAGGGAAAGCGTGCGATGAAGAAGATGACTTGGACCGCTGGTTGAGCAACTTTTTTCGAGTCAATGCCAGTACAGTTCTATGCCAAAGGCATCGAAACGCTTCCCATAAATTGGCAAGGAGCGACAGTACATGATGGTGATTCACTCATTTCTTAATGTATTTCCCTATTTTCAAGAAGTCAATAAAATTTTATGGTTCAAAAACCGCAATCAACTTTATTACTTTTACTTCAACTTTCCCCACAACCTATATATCTATCACAGAACGAAAAAGCATTTTATGGCGCACCTGCTCACAGTCCGTTGACCATGAATCAATTTCCGAAAATCACAGTGTGATAGACACGATTTACAAATTTTCAATTCGTGTTATGCGACTCTAAACAGGGGAAAACAAAAGCAGACTTGCAGAGCACGTCATTTTAGGCATTTAGAGACTATTTGCTTTGCTGTTAGAATAAATTCGTGCTCTAGTCGGCAAATTAAAAATTGCCGGAACTTGGGTATCTGAACCGGAATTGCGATGGTTGATCGAACTTTCGATTGCCCTCATCTCCTAACCTAGGGTGAAAAGTCGTCCGTATGGTCGCCGTGTAGCCTAGGCTTGCCACTATCGGGCGATTACTTATTTTTGTCAAAGTGGCTTTTCTTGGTGCAGAAAAAAATAAAGACTGCTCCAGAGTTGGAAATTGAATAAGCTGCTATATTGCCTCGGAATGCAGTGAATGAGATGGATAAGGATACACTCGTTTTTCCCCTAAAGATGGCAAAATTCCATCGATATCAGCGGTGGATACAATTCGGACTGAAATGTTCTATGGTCGTTTTTAAAATAAATTAAGTTTGACATATGAACGCGCATTTATAGTTCTACAGCCTAATATATGATGGTCAGCAGATCCTCATCAATTTCGCACCATGTCACTATTGGACGAACGACTAGACAATGGATGCCTACGATTGAAGCAAATAGAGAGATATCTTTGCACAATTGAAGAAGACTTAATGTGAAAAGCTCCGTCACAGAACAATATTGGAATGACTCTTTGATTCCAGGGTTCTTTAGAGATTTGATCCGATAGTTGGCGTGTAGAATTTCCTATTCCAGGCTTTGAATACGGCGATTTGCCGAGAGATTAGCTGAAACAAACATTCAACCTCATGAAGAACCCGAATATCGACTGAAATACTCTAATAACCAGACATTCATCTTGAAAGGTAGCAGCAAAAGGAATCATGCATAGCTCCAAAATATTAGGTTGAGTCGAAAGATCTCGGACACGTCTGTGGTTATTGTAGGTCCTTCGGCAAGCAGCTCCCAACATTCGACGCTGTGTACGCTCCATCAAATGCAGAGCATAATCTTTTCGGCGTGTACTGGGTTAGGGATGCCTCCTGCATCCGCACCTTTGTCAATCCAGCAGGCACGACGGTAAACGTTACAGTAGGAAATTTTCTTCTCATCCTCGGTGAATGGGTACCCAAGCCACGTGTGAAGCGCTTCAGCGTGTGAACAGAAAGCGACATATCAGCGCAGAAGTCCATGCCATACTGCATCAGAGCATGTGGCACTCATCGACTAAGTTTTCGCGCCTTGCCAATCGACTTCAGTCGGCAGAAAACCATGATCTGACCCATCACAAGAGCGATTGCCAGTTTGAGTGTTTTGATACGGATCGGTTTCTACCTGTCTCCACAGCAAGTCCAAATCTGACTCCATCGGACTCATCGAACTGTCTTTATCTTCGATGGAATATTCGGCCGACACCAACTTCGAGTGCCACTTCTAGCCTGTAGCTCCAACGGGGGCGTTCCTCTTGTAAACTTCCTCCAGATGTCTACCGATAGCCGCGCGTTCTTGACCAAATAGATTGAGAAAGAGTATGGAGTCGCGAAAATGAAGTGGCGTAGGCTTGAAATTGCGCCGCACAATAGCAGTCAAAGAGCTGGTTCGGTATGTTTGTTGATATGCCGTGTGAAGGGTCCGTTATACTCTATCGAGACGTAGCTCGTTCGTTCACTTTACTTAGCTCATTGCTGAGTAATGATCCCTAGAAGTCATCACTGCCATACTGTCCGAGAACTTTCGACTCAACCTATTATCTGCTTCTGAATAGCTAGCAATCCTGATAGCTGATGATGATTTCATCGCTTCCATTTTTGTGAGTGCGCCCTTGTGGGGTAGTAACCTGATTGTAACGCTGTAATGTTTCAACTGTTTTTTTTTTGAACAAAAAGCTTTATTAAAAATCAAACAACAATAGGAATCAGTCGAAGTATGAAGCGTAACAGCCAGTGGTCTGTTTTACAAGAAGAATTCGATTCCGTTGGTGCAGAATTTGGTCAACTACAAGGAAAAGAAGGGAGGTGACTGAGTTTGCCGAATCTGGTCTCGCACAGTAGACATTTTTGTGATCTTATAGATAACTGGCGCTTGGTCGGAGTGAGATCTGTGTAACATCATCTGCCATTTTGGACTTCACTGCGAGTCTTTTGCATTTCTGGAAAGTTGGATCGGCAAAACTAATGCGCCCTCAGCAGTTAAGCAAATTTGTGTGATTTCCACAGAACACTTGCAGATTGTCATAAAATTCTACCGATTAGTGTATGCAAACAGTGCACGTTTTCATCCATACCTTGTGGAGGAAATACCACATTAATTCTGCTCAACACCGGAGAGAAAAACTACGAGTCGAAAAGGAGTCGTACAAAGTTGGAGGTGAAGATCTTTGGGGAATCCGCACAAAAGATGCTCTTGTGGTTTGGTAGCTGGTAGTTAGCTAGAGTCAGATTAGTACTACATTACTCACGGCTTAGGATTGTTCAGCGAGCCCTTTGCTTTTCTGTAGAGTTCGACCACCAAAAAAAGGACGCCTTCAGCAGTGAACCAAGCAAGAACTTGCTATAAAATTCCACCGGTTAGTGTCTGCAAATAGTCCTTTACAACAGTTTACAAACATAGTGGAGCGATCCGCACCCTAATTCTCTTCAATACCGCAGAGTAAAACGGCATCATCAAAATTTTGAGTCACAAAGTTCAGTGCTTGTGCTTGGGATAGATCGACAACGAAAAGAAGAGAAAGTGATAGAAGGAATAGGAATGGCCCCGATATTACTCCACACACAATTAGTTCAGTTCAACATTATGGTTCACTTATTACTACCGCAACTGCACTTACCAAATTTGCCTTTTCGAAAGGTGCACTCTGAAATCAATCACCTTCCTCAAATAAGACGGAAAGCTAGGTTTTACATTCCTGAAAGTTCGCAATAATCTTGCGTTTCTAAACAGTTGTAGGCATGTGCGAAATTCAATATGTAGGGCGCACCCTTATCATACCGCTGGACCCGTCTCCCCCACTTTGGACGCCGGCGCACGCTTATCATATCGTCGGACCTGTCCCCCGGCGATTTCTCACTTTTGGACGACGGCACCACTTTTCGACGCCGGCGCATCCTTATCACCACGGTGGACGCGCCGCGACCGGTATCACCACTTCAGGGCGCCGGCGCACCTCTCCCGCCACCGTGGACCCGTTGTAGAGCATTTTCCTTGATGGGTTTTTACAGTTTTGACGCGCCGCGCCACGACCTATGCTTAAGCATGGGACGCGAAACGCAGTGCAAGCTGGCACGAGCTCGCTGCGTCCAATGGTGCTTGTACACTTTTTCCATCGGCGCGTCATTTTGCGAGCTCGCACTGCGAGCTGCGGCAAGGAATGCTCGGGGGCATTCTTTGACGCTGCGGCAACGCGGCAAATCAGTTGTTCTTCGTAGTTGCATGCATTTTTAACGTTTTTCTTGTTTAATCCTTTTTTCTCAGTGATTTCTCTCATAAAACTTGTGCTTACCTTCATGACAGTTATTTCGCTGTTTTACTCATGTTTTACTATTTCGCTGCATTTCAATGCTACATTTACAGTACTTTAATTGCGGCAACCTGCGACGTTTGGCGCAACCCTAGCGCGAGTTGAAATGCGAGAATTCAGCTCGCAGCGAGTGGTTTCTCGTTCCGCGCTGCGCCGCAACTTGCTAAAAACTGTAAAAACCCCTTTACTTACTTACTTATCCCTTAGCTGGTGTCTGAAGGAGCGGTTCGATCTCTCTACACTGCTGTAGGTGCCAATCTCTTTAACGAAGCGCCGTAAGCCCGAAAACAGCAGGCAGAGGGGGGTCATGACGCGGCGGCACTCATAGACAATGGTAGCCCTGATGCGCAGACTGTGAGACGGCTGGCCGATTTTTAGAGACTCAGACACGCTTTCGTTCTGGGACCCTCTACCTGTGACACTCCGCCATGGATGCGATAGTGGTTTCGCCATCGCCTTTAGTGGCTGAGATACCGACGCTGACCGCATCCCCTGCTATCCTCCTTATTCCTGGGTCGTTTTTGGTCGGATTTTCGCCAGTTTCAATGGATTATTCGCTGCTTCACGTTCAGAGACTTTGTGAAGAGCCACCCCAATGCGGTTATTCCCTGTATTCGTTCTATTGAGTTTCTTTTAAAGTTTTACACAGCATTTTTAGTTTTTTTTTGGCTCCGTTATCTACTTCGCATTCTCGGTGCAATTGGCGTTTACTATGAAACGCAATTACACTGCTGATGACTAGAGTGGATGGTGATTGTGGTGGCTTTAGTTGCGGGAGGATGTTGGCTCTCTTTTTGTGTTTAGTACACGAATTAGTCAGAGTCTTTATTCGCTCGACTAGCACTCAGTGGTGCAGTGGTAGATTATACTGTGGTAATGGGCGTGGCATCTACAGCAACTGGGCACGGTCCATAAACAAATATGCGAGGTCGAGAATGATGGCCCTTGTCTGGCCAATACAGAAATATTAGATACAATAAGCATACTTCAAACATCGTGCCGCTTTTGCCGGCACACTCCGGGGCGGAAAAAGGCAATGGCAAAGAGAAAACATGAAATGGAAAACCGATGTAATTATGATATAGAAGCAAAAAGATCATACGATTGCGCATCCAGCTATTGGGATTGTAGCGATGTCCTTTTCCGAGGCGATTTCTTGTGCAGATGTAGTTCGTCGAATCCAGGAAGTTGTCGAGTCGAAGTGTGAAGTGGCGAGCAGGTGCGAGGTGACGTGGAGAGGTTGGCGGCGGCAGGGTAGCGTGTGGTAGCGCTGGTATTACGTCAACCATAGTTGAGAGGTTAGCGTAATGTTCAACGCATTTCGGCCTCTTTTCTGGTGTGAATTCTGCCAAAATAGCAACATGCTCATGCAAGACGGCAGAATTTTTCAATACTGTGGCAACGCCTGGATTAACGAGATTGACTCGTGTACTTTCTCGCATTTGTTTATCTGTCCCTATGCGGCGTATTTTCGCCTGTGGCGTTTTGGGTACACAATAAATGACTCCGTCATTGCTAACGAAAGTGACCGCTGACGCGATTGGTTGTTCTTCGGCCATAATCGAACCGAGATCAGTGGGGACGATGATATTATCGCTAGCGTCATCCTCGCTTCTCGACTTTGGATTATTGTGTCGTCCTACTTTGCTCTTTGAGGGTGGAAATGGGGAACCTTCCTTCATATTTGGCTTGCCGCTACCATTTACTTCCTTTCCAAATGTGGATGGCATCATAGAACTGCTGCAACGTCGTTTGCGACTTGCAAGAATTCGCTTTGAGTTGATCTGCGTTATTTGGAGTTTAGCATCAGTTATTTGTTCTTCTACGGCGTGAATAAACACTTCTGCATTGCTAATTAATTGGAAGAAATTTGTCTTTACTTCGAGTTCCTCCATCTCCAGCAGTATTCTTTGCTGCTTAATTTTTGATTCCTCTTGAGAGTAAACCATCTCCAATTTATCGATTTCCGATTGAAGTAAACGTATGCCCTCTTTTATTTGTGGGACGCAAACCGATAATGAATCAAATTTTTGGAGCACCTATTGTGTCGCTCCTGGTCATTTTCTGGATACTCGATTTTTTCTCCATACGACTCGTACTTCTTGAGTAACGTCGCGAGTGTATTCGAGCTCGCGGAAATCGCCTCCTTGT
Organism: Ancylostoma ceylanicum; assembly: GCA_000688135.1. Classification (NCBI taxonomy): domain Eukaryota; kingdom Metazoa; phylum Nematoda; class Chromadorea; order Rhabditida; family Ancylostomatidae; genus Ancylostoma; species Ancylostoma ceylanicum. Next base: position 39,157 of record JARK01001512.1, read on the forward strand.
GAAAATGAAGGGACATTTTGATTTTTTTCAAGGGAATTCTCCCGAACGGGTCGGTTCTGTACCGCTTGGTATCGAAATCTGGCTATCTGTGAGCCTTTCAGCAGTTAGGTTGCTGATTTGCTGCTTTTTGAGCAGATAGTTTAGGACTATTGTATTCCAAGGTCAGTTTTACCGGTCTAATAGTTTTACCGATCTAACCTCTTGTGCAGCTGCTGGAAGCAATGCACGAATAAATTTAGGGCACTCAGTCCTAAGGTTAGGCTTAGTCGCTAACCTCTTGCGCAATTGTTGTAAGCAAGGCGCAAAATCGGTTTAGAGTACTTGCTCCCAAGGTTTAGCTTTAGGCGCTAACCTCTTGTGCAGTTGCAATGGCATGGCACGAAAGTACTCCTGGCATCAAAGTTGTCACGCTTTGATGCGGGAGATTTGATCGGCTGATTTGGCCGATGCACCAGAAAATGTGGTGGCTTTAGTTGCGGGAGGATGTTGGCTCCCTTTTTGTGTTTAGTACACGAATTAGTCAGTCTTTATTCGCTCGACTAGCACTCAGTGGTGCAGTGGTAGATTATACTGTGGTAATGGGCGTGGTATCTACAGCAACTGGGCACGGTCCATAAACAAATATGCGAGGTCGAGAATGATGGCCCTTCTCTGGCCAATACAGAAATATTAGATACAATAAGCATACTTCAAACATCGTGCCGCTTTTGCCGGCACAGTGATCACTTTGTCGGTGCTTACTATAAAAGAATGCATTTGTTTTACCGAAGAAAATGTTTCTTAACTTTTACGTAGGTGCATAATTCCAAGAACCGCACTGAAAGGATATCACATTAGGAAAATTTTATGCTTTTCCTAGGTTTCATTCAGCCATGTCACGAATTGTACCAAGTTTTTGCTGGAATTGATAACTTCCAATTCCGACAATTGAATTGATTTTCTAGACAGAGACGGTTTTTTTGAGTATAATCTCCTCAAAACTATCGGCGATGCAGCGCCGTTTACCATGGATGCCACTAATTTTGGAATTTTTGAGGCTTAGAAATGAATGTAGAGTGTTTCCAGTTCACATTTGTATTTTCACCAACGTAATCGATCATTAATCCATCGCCAGATTAGGTAAAAGAAATGACTGCAGACAAGCCTCAAGGATACAATGCCGTCAGAGACGGCCGAAAATTCGAAAGGCGCCGCGGCGGCGCTTCCTGTACAAGGGTTCTCATAATTCTTCACGTACAAGAAAAGGGGCATCCTGCATAAAAAAATCTTCCTCATACATGTTTTCGTTGGAATCTGGAAAAATGGCATATTTTCAAAAGAAAATCCACAGAAATCCACAGAAAACGCCAGAAATACGAGCAATATCACATAATATTGACGAATACATCGAAACGAGTGATAATTACACAGTCGTCGATGTTTTTATACGAATCCTTTTAGGAAATCACCATGGTTGACCCCCACTGCAAAAAATGACGCTAAAATTGCGTTGGACGCTTGTCAACACTCGCGGGGACGTTCCCGGTTCGTTTGCATCACGGGTGAGGAAAAGCCGACATACTGGCACCCGATGGAGGGATGGGTCAGTGGTGGCCCAATAGTGAGAAAAACGCCAGGGTAGGGGTCCGCCTCGCCCAAGCGTTGGTGGAAACAACACGGTACGGGTCCTCTTGCCCGAGGAGTGGCGTAAACGTCAGGATACGGGTCCGCCTTGGCTAAGCAGTTGCTTAATCGACAGAGTACGGGTCCGCCTTGGCCAGGCAGTGAGGAAAATTCCAGGATACGGGTCCGCCCTGGCCAAACAGTACCTAAAACGCCATTCATGAGTTCGCCTTGGCCAAGCAGTGGTGAAGAGGCAGGATACTGTTCCGCGTTGGCCAATCAGTGAGGAAATGAAAAAGCAGTGGGGATAACGCCAGGATACAGGTCTCCTGATGAAGGATAGGTCAGTTATGGTCTGATAGTGAGAAAAAACGCCAGGCTATGGGTTTGATTGTGGAGAATGGGCATTCTTTTGTGGGGAAAGGGTGGTGCGGCGGGTCCACCAAGAGGCGGGGGGGGGGGGG
>JARK01001512.1:41362-82293 GCA_000688135.1 Ancylostoma ceylanicum
GGGGAAAGGGGGGGGCGGCGGGTCCACCAAGGGGGGGGGGGGGGGGGTGCTCGCTAGCACATGAAAGTGGTTAGAGTAATATTAGTCCTACGCAGCTAGTCCGATGTTTCCTGAAGGTAGCTCCAGCGCTCATTTGTGCTGATTTTCATATGACGTATTTTTGCTGCCAATTTCGTCCTCATTCTCATTTATGTTTCAGTCGACAACCACTACTTCCTCTGAGATATTTGAAGGCGTATGCATGTAAGAAGTGCACCCACAAAGAATAAACGGCGGGAAATATTAATGCAACGGGAAGTAACTTTACATGTTTATGTGTGATGGAGATTTTTCAAGCAGGGCTAATACCAGAAGAAGACTGGAAGGTCAACGTTAGCAGGGCAGCAGGATTGGTTAAAAAACCATGAGGATTTTGTATTTCAGCCGAGTTAGCGATTTGTTTTGCTCTTTTGTTAATTTTCTGAGGACTTCTTTAGCTAAAACTTTTGCTCGGACCTGAAGTGGCAAGTGGCTGCCCCACCCCACTTTGTAGCGTCCCGAAGGGGCGTTAGTCAAGATAAAAAAGCATGCATGCCAGCTGCCTTTGTTTTGTCTCACTTTTCGGCGAAGCTCCTACTTTTGGAAATATTGCATGGCGCTAATTAGCGGCAGGAAGAACTCCAACAAAACTTTTTCGCAAAAGCTCTGCCCAATATTGCAGCTAATCTGCAGCTATTGCAGCTGAAAAGTGTAAAATTGTGTAATGCAATATAGCGCACTGTATTGGAATAATTGCTCGTGACAAATGCACTTCGGAACTGACATCCTGAAAGTTCATGAAGCCAAATACTAGCTCTATTGATATTCAATCTGCTATTGTGGACTGTGGAATATGAGGGTGTACGCACAATAGCCATACCGCGAATATGAGAATGTCGTACCTACCAACAATGGTAGCACCGATTTGCTTGAAAAGTCGTGTAGCGTGATGTGAAGCATAGAACGCGAAAACTTCAGAAAAGTGCATTGACGGATCGGAAATATTTCATTTAGATGAGAGATGTTAGAATTGTACTTGAACCAAGCTAACACTATTTAACCTGTCGGAAAATCAAACCAGCATCGAAGGGCATGACTTCATATACAGCTATTTGTGTTGTGAGTGCGCGGCTCCTCCAATATTATCTGATTTCGCTCGCGCTAACCTTGGATTGTTTTTTTTTTTAGTCACTTTTGGCTCTTTTCGGGGAGCTACAAGGACAAGCATCACAAGGAGGCAATGCCACAGCGAACAATAACACTACTAATGGGACTGTCGTACCACCAACAGGAAACATGTCATCTACTTTGCCAAATGCGACTACGACTACAGCACGGCCCACCAGGAAGCCTTGGCCTAGTGAGTAACTGACACAACTAATACGCTGGACTATACGTACTAGATGTAAGAAATTCTAAACAGGATTTTAAGAACCAAACTGTGGAAATCCGGCTCTTACCAACGAATTGAGGAGAGTCTTCCTTGATATGCACAACGATTTCAGGTGAGCGTTGATAAAGAAGTGGTTTTGTGTAAATTCTTTCATACGCGATTGTAGTTGAGTATTCGTGCATTCTTCATTTTTCTCTCGACGCTCTCTCGACTTACTGCACACTCTTTGCCCTATTATCCTCTCTCGTTCTCTCCAACTACCCTTACTAATGAAATAGGCTACGATACATCCAAGTAAACCACATTCATTCAGAGGGAGATTAGCAAGAGGACAGACGGAAGTTAGTGCGGGTTGGGGAATCGCTCCACCAGCTGCTCTTATGTACCGTATGGTGAGGAGGAATTCACTATTTCTTGTGAAAAAATCGTTTCGCCTAAGATATCACATGATTTAGAAGTACGATTGCAATGCGGAGTCTTACGCGCAGCAGTCAGTGGCCAACTGCAGAAGAACCGAGCTGCCTGCTTACGCTAGAGGAGGACACAAACAGAACCTCTTCGTTCTTAACCTTGCAAATGCCAATCCAAAAGCAGTCATACATTACGTAAGACTACATCCTGAACCATTTTCACTACATCAGACTGAGACCTTTTTGAGGCGCTTTCTCAATGGTGGAGCCAGCTGGCACGATTTGGAATGCGGTCCAACATGATGTTCTATCAAAGCGAATATCGTCGTGGGGCAAGGAATGTCTTGAAATGGGCTAAGGTGATCATAGACACAAGTTTATTTTCCCTTTAAACATAAGTGTTTCTTTTTAGATGGCTTGGTGGAACAATAGAAGAGTTGGGTGCACTATAAAGAGCTGTGGATCTTTTTACTTAGTCTCTTGCATGTATAGCCCTGGGTGAGAAATGACATAAGAAGCAAAACTCTGTGCTCCATCCATGAGGGTTGTTGTTTCAGGGGTCTCTACGTCAACCAGCACGTGTATCGCATAGCAGCAGTTTGTTCCGGGTGCCCACATGGACAGTGTGATGGCCAGGCTTTGTGCCGATGGTAATATCCGCAAGGTTATTGCAAGCCTTTTTGCTGACTTCATTACTTTTCTGTTAAAGAGAAATGAAATTTCTGGCATGACCTTCGGCTAAAATACATCTTAATTTCGAACACGCGTCTGAAGCAACAAGCGGTGACTCTTCGAGCCGTTTTTTTCAGTCAAGAATGCAAGCAGTTTCAGGAGTTTGATGTTTGGCTTTGTGCAACATTTATCATGATTTTCGCCTTGTAGGTTACTTGAAAAAAAGTGCAGGACTAATGCTAGTATGAGACACTCGGAAACAGATCAATATAATTCACTAAAGGAGCTGTTGAGTTCAAATGTTCAATGTGTCAAGGAATGGATGATGAAGGATGATCACTCAGATAGTTTCACCGGGTTACCCCAAGCACCCTACGCGGCCTTCCCGGTAAAAAGTAAGCGGCGTGGTCGGTCTCTTTTCGCAGTTTGCCTGGTAATGAGTGAGCCTCATTCGAACTATGAGCAGGGCCTGCCTGCTACTTCAGAATTGCTGTCGAGCTATCCGGTGAAAGTGTCTAGAGGATGTCTTTGGGTGCTTTTGAAACGCACCAGAATAACCAAGTAGACAACACGAATGAAGTTAACAATTAAGCATTTTATCAAAGCTTTGGTAAATCTACAATCATTTCACATATCGTTTCCATCAGAACTCGGTAGTTTTCGGGTCCATGATATACGGACACACAGTGTTTCGATTCAGTAGCGCCAGGAAGTACGTGATCGCAATTATCCACACTGTCACGTAGATCGACCAGCGCCATCGCTGCCACAGCGAAGTCTCATGGCGTTGACGACGTTTATGACGTGTTTTCAGACTTCGCATCGCTAACGATTCCATCGACGTGGTCAGATCAATCTAAATCTGGTAGTGACTTCGAATGTCGCATAAAAAATCCTCAGAAGAGAACTGGTCTCCACCAGCTCTCTGCTCTGGCGTACGTCATCACATGTGCAGGCTTGTCAGAGACCTTTTCTCGTGTTGAACTAGTTATAAAAAACCACTAACATTCTTTTCCTTTGCTTTTCTAACGACTTTTAACGCCTTCATAAGCTCATCCACATTGACATTTTCGCTTTTATTCGCTGTTGGTCCTTTCTAAAAGGGAATTTTTTCAATAGAGCCTAGATAAAGCCAAACAAGGAATTCACCCCGTTCTGACACGGAATGAGGGTTTGGCTCGTGATGAGGCAAAAGTGGGCGGATCATATTTCGGTGACTGCCCCCTTCCTTGAATGGTCCAATCACAGAAATGGCCTCTTCTCTCCTCATAAGACACCCAGAGCGGTTAGTATCATTTTGTAAGCACAATTAAGCAATTTTCCGAGTAGAAAGAATTTCTTCAATGAAGTTATTGCAAATTCAGGCGGAAACACCGTGGAGAGTGAAGCAACCATGCTCAGAAATAGCACCTTGCAATGTTCAACACTAATAATTCTACTTAAATGCTCACCTTTCCTGCTCTGACTTTTTTCTTGACTACTTGTAGTTCCTGAAACAGCTCATTGGTTTCGCGTTGTGGATGGATGTGAAAAAGCTCACTTGGAAGCCAGACGATTTGCTCTGATCTGAGGAACTGCTCACTTGTGATTGCACACTCATTTTACTGTAAGATTTGTCATAAGCTATAGCATCCCTTGCTCACAGTCCAGCCACCAGATGCTACAGTAACCAAGGAGAGTGTGGATCTTTCTTGGCAATGATCGATATAGAAGAGAATCCGTTGTAGGACCGATTCAAATCGTGAACAAAGACCGGTAAGGATCTCTACTAGAAAGGTACTGTAGCACGACCCGGTGAACATGTAGCATCATGGGTGCTACGCGACTCACCACCACAAGAACTGTATAAAGAATGCTGCTTACTTTAACGAAGTACTGATGTGAGATAAGTAAAAACCATTTTGAGCTTCATAACAACTTCATAACAACTTATCATTCATTGAAACATAGCAAACAAGTGCAGGCAAACAGAATGTGTTCGGAATCGTTTGTTTTCATTGCAGTCATTAAAACTGAAGGTGATCCAGACATAAAACCTTTCCATTACATTAAGAGCAATTTCCACCAGATACGCGCGTTTGACGCTCATGCGTCTACAGTGCTTCTCAAGAAGATAGACGGATTGCGTGATTACACTATCGCGGCGATACCCGAACGAGAGATGCGGAGAGAGCATTCTCTGGGCGAGAGGGTCGAGTAGGTCCCGCCGCGATTCTGCTGCCGCAACACTAAGAAACCGCACGCGCAAGCCGTCTATCTTTTCGACAAGGACTGTATATGACGAATAGTTTGTTAATACCAGGTCCGTGCGGTGCTTCCTTTGCAGTTCTACAAAAAAAATTGAGCATTGCCTCCTGAGGAGGCAGCTCTCTTTCTGACCTATTTGAATAATTCAATTCCCATTCTACGAGAGAATTCAGATGAACATCGATTGTATGTATGTGATAGTACTGAAGTCTCTTCACCAGTTCATGGACGGTCATCAGTCCAATAACTCGCTTCAGCTAGCTCCAGGTGGTATACCCCATCCACTTCAAGGGACGGACCAGGTTGCTATGTGGTCGAGTCAGAGTCGCTCTCTTCAAAACTGCGGAATCAACCTTCTTCCATGAAATTAGATATAATTGAAGACCCCATTGCAAAATTGTGTTTTCTGCCGAATCACTTGCAATGCTGTCCCTCGTGAGTGAAGTCAGTGATTTTTTTTTTCAAATCACGATTATTTCAATGAGGAATAACGGTTGGCCATGATCGTAAGGGAAAGCTAGAACAATAATCAGAATTCTGGTTTTTCAAATATAAAAAAATCTGAAAGTACCTTCCCACAACCTCCACAGAATTTTTAAAAAATATCAATATCATTTAAAAATTAATACTTTGAAAAGTTGGTTCAGCAGAACGTACATGCGTCCTGGGACCCAACACGGAGAGCTTAGATTTACTGTGATTGTGTCGACTAGCCTATTCAAAATGCGCCAGCGTGAAACATAGTGGCGCATGCTGCGCCTCTGGCGCAGATTAATGCCGAATGATTTTGAAAATCGTATGGGTGAGGTGCTGTGACGGCGGACGGCTTCTACTTTGACTTCACTGTTGTATTCCTTGAAGAAATCTTTCCGGGCCTTTCCATGATGTGTTATTCTGTGATTGCTTTCCTTACGGGTACTTCTGCAGTTGTTTCTTCGGCTTTTATTTTTTGTGACAGTTAGTTGATGGGGTTGTCTGCAATTAATCAATTTCTCTGATAGTTTTTGAGGGGGGAGGTGGTGTCAGAATGTTTATAGGTGGGGTGTGTATTGGTTCTTTCTGCCATGAAGTCCTCTGTGGTTCTGCTTGTGAATGAGCGTTCCCGCGCTGTTTCTGTGGTAGTTTCCGTGATGTGATTCATCGTTATCCCTTCTTGAACATCATTGAAATCTAAATTTGTATGAATTCGAATTTTTTTTGCCGCAGATTGTGCTGGTATGGCTGCAGCTGCACATATGGCACATTTTTCTACTCCTTAATTGTGGGTTTGCCCGATCTCGGGACATCGTGCGCTTGTTCCCGAACGTGTTGGCAGATTGGGTATTTGACGCATCGCGGGTTGGGTACATGAGCCTGAACAGGTGCTCATTTTCAACTGAAAATGAGCACCCGTTTTGAGATCAAGAGATTGATACATCCCTCTCCAGGATGCTGTAGAGCCACGAGAAAATAGACGATTCATATATCGAAGTGACTCCCTCTTACGAGCTCAATTGGCGGGCCAGTGCGAGCAAGACAGAAGAGGGCATCGAAATATATGTAGTTCGACTCGATGCTGGTCCTTACTGTGAAAGTAAACCTTTCGTTCCAACGTTTCAATTCTGGTGATGTCTGTTCGAAGTCAGAGGCCTATCCTCTGTATATTTCGGGGTGTCGTACAGGCGCACCGCTCGCCATGACGCGAGCTGGCGATCGATGCCCACCTGTTGTCTGCTGGAGCGCTGCCAGCAGTACTCCACACGTCATGCCACGTGGTGCACTCGTATGCCACCCCGAAATATACACACTATACATGATCAATCACAGCAGCGGGTGACCCACTAGGAACTGCCGCTAAGGAACGTGCAGCCCTACATGAACATCTACAATTGTCAATTTCGGAACTGCAAACCAAAATTTTTCTATTTTTATCGTCTGTCTATTACACTAGATGTCGATATTCAGAGTCATTACGCATCCAAAATCACAAGAGTGAAGAATAAAAGAGTGAAGAGCGTCACGATCTAAGTGAAAGAGGTACAAAGACGCAAGGTCAGGAACAACCCACACAAGGGTTAAACTTATCCATTCAATCATATTCGCTAATGAAATCACGAAGAAACGAATTTCTATGACTAGAAATGACAACGAAAGAATTATGGGGAAACTTATCCTTGACGATTAAAGATTAAACTAACGGGATCAGGTTAAGAGATATCAATATGTCAATACAAATAGAAATCCAACTGACCGTCAAAAGCACCAAGAGAAACAAATATTGCAAATTATCACGTACGAAAAGGCCATTACTGTGAGGAAACAAAAATTACAAAAATATGAACATCACTACCTATCCTTATTAGCTTGGAAACACTTCTTGCAACCTTTGTCAGACGACGTCTTTCTTCTAAATTTCGCTTGACACTTCAGGTGAGACAGGGATCCACATGTGTTACACTTGTAAACTTTCTCCAGTTGGAAAGGAAAAAGCAGTTCCTGACCGTTCTCACAGAAGACACAAGTGGCAGCGTACTGTTTACAGTGCTGAAGTAGTTCTAGAGCTCAAAAGTAAACATTATCGAACAAGAGCTTGCTAAAAAGGAATGGGACGTTTGAGAGGAGAGCGAATACGGCATAACTCATGTATTAATTAATTTCCATTTAACAAAAAAAAAACGGCGGACCTAGTCGATTTTACCCGGTTAACAATGCCTTTACCCGCTATCCTCTCGGACGCCCGTGATCCCTTCAAAAAGTAAATCTTACCTCACAAGCCTCTATGTGACACTTTGCATAATAAACTATTGGTTCTAGCAATGCGCTCATATCCTTGTTATGTACACGTATAAGATCAGACAATGAAAATAAATCCAGAGAATGCAACAAGTGCTGCTCCAGCGATGTGAACAACGTTCGGAGACTGAAAGTACTTGAATAAATTCAAAAATTGACAGAAATTCTTGTAAATTCACCTACTTTCCGCATTTCGTTACCGTTTCCTCGGCATCCGGACACTCCTTCACATAGTCCCACATATAGGACAATTTTTCCCTCAATACTATCACATGCTTAAGAACCCGTATCTTCTCTACCTAAAATAACATACATTTATTCCAAAGCATTCGAAATGGATGTGAGTCATCATGTTTTCAGCATTGAACAAATGAGTGATAGTACCAACGAAAAACTCACAATGTGTGGAGCTACAGAGCACACGTTGATTGCAGGCACATCTCGAATTTCGGTTAAGAAGTGGAAGGCAAGATCAGACACCGCAAATTCGCTGAAATTGCAAGCCCATCGTTTTATCCATGAGGCAGTGCTGTCAATCATACCAGGAGCTGTTTTCACATTTGAAAAAAAACCAGGGGATATGTTGAGGATTTTGGTTTACTTGAGGCTTTGTGTGGAGTTTCTGTGCACTGCGTACAAAATTTCACAGACACTACGTAGGAATTGTTTCGGCATATTAAAACCGAGGCAGAGCGCCGCTCCGCAAAGCTTTTCCACTGACCCATGCTCCACACTAATTCCGGGCTATTGAACTCAGAAAAAAATCCCGAAATAGAGCCTTGTAAGTGACCGTCACATTGCCCCCCCACACTGCAAAAAATAATCAAATCGATCTGACGTGAGCAATTTTCCAAAAAATTAGATCCACGGGTATGCTAAGTGTCTGAGGCGGGGATATACAACTTTTCTCCAGCATTTGCCTAGAAATGGAAAAATTTCCTTGTTCACGAGGTACAGTCCTTCTCAAAAAGATAGACGGATCGCGCGTGCGGTTTCTTAGTGTTGCGACTGCACCATCGCGGTGGGACCTTACTCGACCCTCTCACCTAGAGCATGCTCTCTCCGCATCCCTCGTTCGGGCCCCGCCGCGATGGTGCAGACGCGCAATCCGTCTATCTTTTTGAGAAGGACTGTACATGCAGCGAATGTTCAACTTTTCTCAAACCTCTGACCTACGTATAGAGAGGGATCCCCAAGGTCTCTAAGGGACATGGGGGTTCGCACACAACTTTGCCTGTGAACCTTTGCTTTAGACTAATAAACTTTCAACTAATCCATCTCACATATGCTTTTTTCACCTCTTCTCTGCAGTTGATTGCACTATTTTGGAGAGATCTGCCTATATAATGCAGTTAAGGTGCGCTTCACAGCTGATAAAGACAGCTAGCATAAGAGATGGATCGCAGAAGAATACATGGCTCCTCTAGCAAACTATTTTTTTAAACTCTGGCAAACTAAAAACCAGACATTATCAGTCCGAAACCAGACAAAATTTGGCAGTCTTTCTCAACAGAAGAGTGTTGAAAAAGAAAAGCAATGCGGCCGTGTAACTGTTAGTTCGGGAATATATAATACCTTCCGATGAGTCATACAGCCAATGCACAAATTGTAGAATGTATAAGAATGTTGTCATAAGGTCTAAACTTGGTTGTTTTTCATCACGACAAAAAAATAGGAGCTACTTTGCACATGCACCAACAAGAAGAAATCGTTTCTGGCTATCTCCGGCACATGGCTTATGTCACTCCCGACAAGATTCGACACCTTGTGGGAATTCAAACAAAATTGACCTGATGAACGGGTATGCGCACACATACTTGCATCTGAGTGGTGAATAAATTCATAGCTGTCAAAAGAAAGAAACGAGAACGAACTCGAAAATTAAAAGAAGAAACTTTTCGATAAAACCTACTTAAAATTCCATGTGTGCAGTATCCTTGCCGGAATGATTGATTTTGACCCTTGATGGCAACATTGGCAGAACACCTTACCATAATAATCACAGTACCTAAAAAGATTTAGGGATACATGTGATACTGAGAATGCTGTTCTTGAAAGAGCAGGCCACCATCCAAAGAAAGCATAAAAATTGTGCTATGGACTTCTGATGTCTAAGCATGTTAATGTTAGGATAGCGAAGAGAAATAGAGCGGATTACAAGATCTCCCTTCTCCATTAACATGCTTAAAAAAGAAAAGGAGAAACACTTGAGAGAATCGAAAAAACAAAAAATAAAAGTGCAAAAACACGCACAGCAGAAAAAAAATAGAACAAAAAGAATAAAAGTCCTCAACTCACTTGACCCGTTTCATGTACTCCTTCTCTACCCGGATACCGCATCCAGAACACCGATTATTTTGTGCTTCAAGAATCGTCTTGACGCTGCAAAACATCCCGATACTGTAAATAAGCACCAAAATGTGGTTGCACATGCATCTCAATTAGTATAAATGCAAACAAGCATCAGTGATTGAGTAGAAATCATAATCTCTAAACCTGTCTGACTTCCAGAGAGTGAAAATCCACTCTTCGCGAAGCGGAGTCCACTCCGGCCCACCAGGCAACTGAGCTACGTTTCCATCATTGCATTCAACCTTATTATCTTGTGATGTACTGGGAAGAGACATAAGCTGGAAAAGGGGCAAAGCTCAACTACAGACATCAAACCTTGAATAAAAAGGTAGCATACGCTGTCAGTGTGATGAATCATCTCTTCAATCCAGCTTGATATTCGAGGATCACGAATGGGTTCCGCTTCCACAAAGCTGAATACATTTTCAAGCTTCACGAGTGAAAAGACCCTTTTTGAGAAAAAGCAAGACAAACATTGCTTGAATAGACCGCTTGTGGTTTCTTTCAAGCGGCTTTAAACTTCGAGTTTGTAAGTGTGACAGTAAAAAAAAGCAACCGGATGCAAAATGCACCTAAGGCTGAGACAGCGAACATGAGAATTTTCAATACCTTTCTAAAGCCGTCAGTGACAGCTCGTCCCACGTAGGATCAGGTCGTTTCGTTGGATTTCCATTCTGAGCTCTTGGACGACGGAAGGACCTTGAAAAAACATATCATTGCCTATTTTGGCGATGGAAAGAAAAACAATTTTGAACCTACCTTCTTTTCTTCGCGAAGAACATAGGCTTCACACAAAATGCGTCGCAAGCATTGAAGCAAGTTACGGGAGGGTCTGCAGAGGTATGATCTACAGCTGAATCTTCAGCGGTGGACGGTCCAAAATCTTCCAATTCGCATGGCATCCGATTGACAGCAAGAGGAAACTTAGGGTCAATCTGTAACAAATATTCATCTTCCATGAATTCTTCAGTAAATGTTTTGAGTCGAACCTCATTGATGAGCTTGGACAATTCTGGATCTTTCGACATCTCATTCAACCATCTTGCTTCCTCTGTTGCACATAGTGACAGTTGCAGAGAATACAGGTAAGTGTTCGACTAGAATTGTGCAATTTGAAGAGATCGCTTACAAATATGTATTAAGAGAGGAAGAAGTTACCTCTTCCAAATCTTTAGACGTGCCCGCATCTTGCTGACGAAGAGCTGTCAGCTCCCGTTCTAACGTCTTCCAGTAAGGTTCCTGTACGACTTCTGGTAAGGAACCTAACGAATTGAAATACAGGTTGTCCACCCAGTCAAGCTGAAAATAAAACTTCCATTTTTTAACAGGGAAAACACGTTCTCCCATTTTTTTAACAGGAAAACACGTTAATTACGGTTTTGAATATGAAGTAAATCTATTGTACATGCGTAAAACAACACAAGTAAATTATAAACACCACTTATAAGGTCGGGTTCTTCCGTGATGGACTTTCTTTTTGCCAAAGCCGACACTCTCTAAATTCGTAGACGTTTACAACATGAGGAAATTCAAGGAAACTACTCAACATGGAAGCATGAATAAAACGTCACTTTTCAGTTGACTACGTCTATTACTTCTTGGAAATTAAACCCACCAGACAATACAGAAAAATACTAGGATTTTGTGTTTATACTTTGAACGGGTTTCAAGAGATGTTGTGACTGCGTTTCCAAATTCATAAAATTAGAAGACCAAATAAATATTGGCTTAGCTGGCTCAAAAGAAAATCAGCACTACAAATTTTTTGTAATGAACTATGTGCTACCAACCTAAGGAGCGCAATAGTTGAGAAACTGTACTTTTCCACAGTTTTTAAAAAGACTTTCAAAATGTATACAGACGGAAATTTGACCAACTTACATCGAAAACGCTAGCTCTTGAAGATTCTGCAACTGGTTCAGCAATAGCTTCCTGTTCTACTGATAACGCTGTATCAGGCTCTGCGGATTCTGAAGTGGTGGGCGCAGGGCTATCGCACAGAACATCACCAAGCTGCGACGAAGACGGGACACGAAGGTGCAACTCATTATCGGAAACAGACCTGGAATAATACTCCTGTTCATGCGCAGTCCCACTCAGAGCCATAGTGAAAGCATTCGAGAAAGTACAAAAAAAATGTCAGTTATGACCCTGCCCATTCAGCATAACTTCGCCACAGTCTAAGTAATCAAGTTCGAAGTCTCGAACATTAGGTCTACGATCTATCTCTCTCATATTCACCGGAGTATTATCTCACTCAACTAGATGTCCTTCTTCTAATAACACTACCGTACTATGCCGCAAAGGCAGTTTTCAGAGAAACATCAGAACAAATGGGAACCTGTGCCGGCAGTGGAGTGAAAGTTCTGATGCTGACTTGAAGTCTGAGTAATTGGAAAATACGGGGCTTTCATGGACAGACATACGAAGGTCACCATCATCGGAGCTAGCAAAGCTGAATAAGATACAATCAAAGCCAATTTAAAGTTTGAAAAAAAAGTTAAAAGAAACCTTGTAAAGGAGATCTTGTCAACTTCGACGAGGTCATCGTCCTGTTCATCATCCGACGCCTGTTTGCGCAATATTCGCCGTTCCATCCATGCAAGCGTGATCTGCAACACTTACAGAGAAAAAAAGGTGAGTGCCGCGAATGGCGTAACCACCGGTCTGACTTCGAAGGTGAGAGTATTTTTACGCTTTCGGGTTGCAATGAACGGACATAAATTTTTGAAAGAATTTTTTCGCGAAGATCAATATGAAAAGGAAACACATGTATGATATATACCAGAAGAGCAAACAAGATGCAGCGAAACAAGCTTTGGATGTAGAGATATCGAGACAACAAGTAGTCACCATGAACTGGTTTAACATCAACTTCAAGCCATTAAACAACTTCAGGGGGAGCTTTTCACTAACCCGGCGCATGTTGTTGCTGTCCTTTTTCCAGCACATACATGGTTAGTTGGTGTAGTTTATTTATTGACCTGACGATTCGGATACGGTCTTACTTCTGGTGCTGAATCTTTGCAAGTAGCAAGCTTCGATCAATGCTGAGAAACTGATAGGGTATACCTACACAGGTGGAAATGTGTGGGGATTTCAAAAGTAGGCAGAACCGCGAACCACCTTTAGGCCTCCGAAGGCGATGCTTGTGATAAATAAGGTGACAATTACGTGTAGCGCGTTTCATCGGGGGAAATAGTAGTGACGATATTAGGGAAGAAGAGAACGCGAGAAATAGTGCCGTATCGGAGAGGCAGACGAGAAATGCAGATCATAGACACAAATACTGGACTACCGTCGTTTTTGAAACGAATTATAACCCCCCAATCTTATTGGCAGAATATAAAAATTGCAAGAAGCGTTCGGGGTACCTGAGCCAGACCAACAATCCTTCCTGTTTTCATTCTGATCTAAAGCAAGCCCTCAAAATAGGGAAAGAATTACGAAAGGTGACTTTTCTTAGTGTTAGGTCCCATTAGTAGATGATTAGTAGCTAAGAGCGACAACATCAAACTGTGGTAACGGCAAAACTTCGGTAACTGAGACGTTTCACAAAGGTGAAACGGTTCACAGAAACAAAGAGCGCTTCCTCGATACCGTTCTCAAAGAAGAAAAAAGATGAGGTATGACTCATGAAACACTGCGACCGTCTGCCCGCCGTGCCCCGTTTCGTCGCTCCTAAATCCTGTTTGAACATTAACATCACTCAACCTGATGGTGTTTTCCCACATGCAACAAGGAAAAGGAATAAGATGAACAAGGATTTGAGCGCTTTACGTCCAAATTAGCACAGTCCGTTCCAGACATAGTGATAGTTCAGTAATTGCGCCTTTGTATATGAAACTCTCGCCTATCTCTACAGTTATCTCACAATTCCCAGGTCTTCTCTTCTTCTAACATCTTTACCCTTACCTTACTTTACCCTACAAAACACATCATAGAAAGTAAAAGCAACAGCTGACCACGCAAATCAAGATCAACGGAGGAATTCAATACAACTACTTCTATGAAAGCTACAAACGTCTTCCATCTGCAAAAAGTAGAAGAAAAAGGAGGATGAGGAACTATAGATTCCCGAAAACCGTGTAAACCATGTGAAACGGTTTCCGAACCGTCCGCGGCACGGATCACGCACGCTAAACGCACGTCAGCTCTTCGTTCTTCGGTTTGTCGTTGGAATGTTATGATTAACCGTTGCCATGTTTATTCACGCGTTTTCGCTTGTTTTATCATGTTTGACGAGTTCATTCGAATATATAGCGTCGTGCTGAGTACCTGTTGATATCAGTCTTTGCTCTGCAGGTCTATGGTCCGGTGCGTAAGCGAGGACGACAATGAATCTCAGTTATGGAAGCCATGACCATCTCTTCGACAAAATCAAATTCAAACTTGACGATGGAACGATTGACCCGGAGAAGGTGAGTCCCATCTATTTTGCTTTGTTGTTTTCTTTACCCAGCAGGCGCTTCAACCGTAAGAGTGCTTTTTTCAGAGATCATTCTGGGTTTTGTTGTCTTCGCTGGTGCTTTTTGTAGCATGGATCATCTTTCTCACCTATTACTTGTCTAGAATAGCTGGTCCAATAGTCTCCTTCATCTTAAACAGGTATGGCGTTGTATCCATTCCATTAATCTTTCTAGATACGGCTTTTGTTAACCAGAAATTACACCAACAGCGGGAGATCACGACGTATAGGTTTTCCTTCATGTCTCTGCCCGCTGCCTCGGTGCAGCAGACAACCAGAGAGCCCGCGCCGCGGTCCCGCCCCTTGTCCACTACCGCTTGGAGTACTAATTTTGGGCTGTCCGATTTTGGCGAATTTTCGTTCGCAATCGATGAGGACAATATATACTAGTCAGACACAAGCATACATTTGCGGAAGTGCGGTCAATGCGGCATATACAGCTCAGACAATCGTGGGGGTGGAATGCAGGTGGAAATGGGTCCACCCCAGTTGCACCTGGAGGTGGACCCAAAATCGTGGGGCACCTACCCCCGACAATTGAAAGACGTTCCCCCACGTGCCCTCGCAGCTGTCCCCCGAGCGCGTTCTCAGACATTCGTGGGGGTGGAATGCAGGTGGAAATGGGTCCACCCCCAGTTCTACCTGAGGGTGGACGCAAAATCGTGGGGCACCTACCCCCGACAATTGAAAGACGTTCCCCCACGTGCCCTCGCAGCTGTCCCCTGAGCGCGTTATTGGGTTCCGGCGCATGGGGGGCGACCGGGGTTATGCACAGCACGCTCTGCTCTTCTTGGGCGTCCAGATACGCTCCCTCAGCTCAAAAAATGGGCCGAGGGATTGGGGTCCTACCTGCCTATCACCCCCACGAATGTCTGAGAGTGGGCGTCGAGTGGGCGGCGGTGGCCTTTCCGCGGTCTCGAAAAGCACGCGATCCAATCGCACCGCTCGAGCAGGAATCCTTTCTGGGACAACAGTGCTAGGATTCATGAACGCATGACAGGGCGAAGCCAGGCTAGCAAACCAACGCTCACGCCCTGTATTTCTTACCACTGTGTAGTCTATACGAAAACCAATAGCGCTACCCTTCGCTAACTCAGGGCCTGATTGCATCGAAATAACACTTTATTCTATTTTGATGAATCATTTGGCATCTTCCGTTTCACTGAGGCTCAAACTGAATCCTAATTGCATTCCCTGAATCCGTCTTTAGGGCGATTTATACTGGATGCGCGCGACTGACGTGCGTGCGTCTATATGATGAAGAATAGGGGCTAGTCGCATCGCAGTCGCAGCTCAGTCGCACGCGCTCACGGCCTCGCGATGGCGGCGCTTTCTTTTCATTGGAGAATTTCATGCCGCGTTGATCGGCCTTCACCGAAAATCTTTCGCAAATGGATGCGTGCGCCTGATAGTCGCATCTGGTATAAATTGCCCTCTTGAGAACTTCTGCTGGCATTCGCTCTCAACATTAGCTTCGTTCAGATATCTTCGCTTCACGAAAACACCGGGTCATATCAAACTGACAAGCTTCTCACTTAGTCCTCTTGGTGGAAAGCTTATGTTCAAGGATGTGAGTTGCTAACAACACCACTACGGTTCCACCCTCGATAAACATGCACTTTTTCTAGTTCCTTTATGCAAACGACGACTATTCCATCCGAATCAATGATGCATGGATTGTGTTTTCGTACTGGAGATATGTACCTGGGCGAAAAGTTTGCTTCAAAAGGTACAAACTGAAGTTATCTTCACAAATGAATGTGTAGCTGCTTCACTCAAATTCATTACTTATTACAGCAATGCGTCTCGACTGCACCTATCCTTAAATGGCTTGCAGTTACATGTATATAACCGAGTACAGAGGTATAAAGAAATAGCAAAGCTGTTCCGAATGGAGAAGATTTTTGGCGATGAAGCAGAAGTGAAGAAACAATTACCAATTGACAAGTATGTACAGTAGGCGTCAATGGCGGTGACCCGTCTGCGGCCTCGAACAGAACGCGGCGCGACCGCACCGCTCACGCTAGAATCGTCGCCACAGTGGCTTATCTGGGTTTTCTTGATAGTTGTTCATCATATTTGATGATAACTAATAAGAAAACTAACAGACTATCAAGAAAATTCCATAATTTGACGTCCCGGAAAGGATTGTCGCTCGAGCGGCGCGGTCGCGCCGCTTTCTTTTCGAGGCCGCAGACGGGTCACCGCCATTGACGCCCACTGTACATTCTTTACTACTAAATTTTATTCGGAAATTCCTCGGCAAATATGTGGGGTTACAAAGCTATTATTTAAATTACTGCAAATCATCAGTGCCAGTTAGAGCTGCATCTGGAAAAGGCGCTGTAACCGAGCTATATAGTTGGCTAAAGCTGGAACCCTCGTCGCATTTGTTCTTACCATTGGATAAAGTGTCTTCTAATTCGATATCCCGTTTTAGTGCCGCTCCATCTGCTTACTGGGACCGTATATGGTCACTCGTTGGTGTTATTAAGCTGGATATTTGGTCTGGTCGAATTGTGATCGGAAATCGACTGCTACCCTATATGCTAGTGGTTTCATTGGAAAACATGAATAGTAAGAGAACTAACCTTACTTTCATACCTTTCATTTTTTTAATGAGCTGCTATCTTTCGAAATCTCGAACGTGGTATTTTCAGGCAAGGTTCGTCTACGGGAATCAGCGGCTGATAGGGCACTGCTCTCGGTTGAGGGCCAGGCGGAAAGTGTACGAGCTGCATTCCTCAAGCATCCGGATTATGAAGGAGCTCCTTATAAGGTTTCGCTTCCCTTTGTACATTGAATCGCATGATTTTCATGGCAATCTGCTCATTTCAAGGATCCGCCTCGAACGATGGGTGATGGTTTTGCAATATTACAGAGCGCACTGTTGCATTTCTTCTACCATCAGGATATACTGGGTGATTCTTAGCAGTAAATAATTGATATTGCTTATTTTTTGATTTGTACTCAAAGCTCCGTTATATTGAAATTTTTTTGACTTACTATTGTTTTATCAAGGCTACGTTACTGTGGATGAGCAGTCCATAATAACCCAGCGCCCAATCTGGGAGTCTATTTGGCGCTTCGACCACAATACCGTGATCTCGTATGGGCCATGGGCTGAGCACCAAAGGGCGCTGCTCTATGGTTTCTTCTTCCCTTCAGACTATCAGGTAGATCTTGCAGTGTGCAGAATTTCTGAAGTTGATACAGCAAACTAGTCGTTTTCAGACAGTTGTTCCGGATGAGCTCCCAAAACGTGGAAAGAGGAGAATCCATATTATGCATGATGTAAGGATTTCCCTGCTGAAGGAAACTGCGGTGGATATTTGGTTCATGCGAGGCGATCAGCTGGAAAGTGTACATAGTCGATGTCAGCCAGGAAGCACCATTGATGTAAGACAATTTCAATTTTTTTCGTCTCGTTGAGCCTTTTCATTTCTCTCCAATTTGGGCATTCAACGTTCCTTACTTTTTCCATTCCAAGTGTGCAGGAGAATTCCTCTTTTGGGGGCCATTTACTCCTTGCGACTAGTTTATGTTATATCCGGTATCAAAAAATGTGTTTACATGTATTCGCTTGATAGATATGAGGCTTGGAAAAAAGTTTGCGGCTGGATATGCTTCATCATCATTGATTTGACTCAATCATGAGTGTAGCCCTCCTGCCCAAATTTAACTAATCTTCCACCATTGTCTTGAGAAGATTTATGGCGATTTTTAGTGTGAACAGATGCGCGGAACTTTTCTCGAGGTTTTCTGTCATTCATTTTGAATACTGGGTCTCTCTCTCTCTCTCTCTCTCTCTCTCTCTCTCTCTCTCCCTCGCTCTCTCTCCTCTAACCCGCTCTTTCTTTCCATCGCATTTGCTTTCTTCCTTCTCTTTTTTTTCAAAATCTTACTGTAAAAATTTGTTAGGCCATTCACGAGCACTAGGAGAAATCTTCACGTTTGTCTATTGTTCATCATTCCAAGTGACACGTCTAGGTACCATCTTCAACTATCGTTGAATCTTGATATTGTGAAAGATGCAACATTAGTAGTAGTCTAGGAATTGAATGAAAAATACTCCATGATTATTATTCAAATTTATACGACCAACTTCTCAACGCCATCGCGCTCGTCATGATCTGGAAAGTCAAGAAGTTCTGCAATCTGTCCCTCGACGCTACTATACTTTGTTTCGAAGGCGAACTCTCCAATTTTTGCATTTTCTCGTGCTTTTCTTCTTTGTGAACGTTTCTCAAATTTTATTCCTACCGAGGCAGATTATTTTTGGGAGGTAGACCAAAAAACAAGTTCAGAAAAGCAAAATCATTGGTGCTGACTATGCCACCAGTAGAGGAATGTACCTCCTCCTCCATCTTCTATACTTCTATTGTTTGCAGCTGTGTGGTAATAAATATAGGGAATCAGAAACCTATTTTCTAAACCTTTTGTGGTCAATATTGCTTTCACCTCGTTGTTTCATTTCGCTTTGAACTTTTGATCTACATGAATCCAAGCACCAGTTAGTGTTCGAGTGGATTCACATGCTAGCGGCAGTTGTCTGTGCGATTGCACTAGCACTTGTGAGTGTTTGGGAAGACACCGCATGTCGGCCCGGTTAGCTCAGTCGGTAGAGCACCAGACTCTTAATCTGGCTGTCGCGGGTTCGAGCCCCGCATCGGGCTTCAGTTTTGCAAATTCTATATTTGTTTGAAAATCCTATGAAACACCTTTTGCAGTACAGTTTTCATAGATTTTTCTTAATAACATTATTTTTTACGCGAAAACAAATTCCCTCAGGTTTTTTTTGGAAATCTTGAAGTTGAGAAAAAAGCTGGATATATGAAGCAGTGCTACTAGCATTGCTTAGCCAAGACAAAGTGAAACATTCAATCTTTAATAAATAGTAAAGTATAATAATATAATAATTTTAGAACAAAATAGACCCAAAGATAATTCATGGCCAAACCTCTGCGGAACACAACCCTTCATTTTTCCAGTGTGTCATAAAAGCGGTTCCTTCCACCGGTCATTTTGTGTTTTTAGGGAATTGCATGGGTATTTTCAACCCATTTTGTGAAAGTGGTATTCCAGATGTCGATATGGTGGATCACAAAAGAGGATGGGTTCAGTTGGAGCATGCACACATCTCTTCTACGCCTGGAAAGCACATCATCGCTGCCCTACCGTAAACTTTTGGAAGCAGAAACGTTCAGCGTCAATGCAGAATTCCATTACCCAAGAGTACGTTGTTGAATCTGTTCAGGAATCCTAGTTTGAAAACCTAAAGAGATTTTTTTAGGTATTCAATGCTAAACAAACTTGGAATTTCAAATTTCGTTTAACGAAGTGCTGCTGTTGGTTGGTGTGGGATCATCAGCGATTTGTTTCTGTGAGTTCACTGATGAATCAACTGATTTTATAAGATCGTCGTTGTGATTTCACATTTCTAGGATCTCATAAATGAATTCTTGGGCGACACAACATCTGATCTCGTCACATTTATTCCATATACTGTCGCTATTGACTTCGATGTCACTGATAGCTTCGAGGTGATTTTTTTGCGTTCTTCTTCGTCTAGTTTGCTGATCGCTTATGTTTCAGGGAATTATTCTTTTGAATGAGTCAAATTGGGTGGATCCATCTGAGAAGAATCCAGAAAATGTTGAAGCGGCAATTGTTGGGAGCCACTTCAATATATGTAGGATTTTTATTTTTGTAAACAACAACAGCGGAATTGTTGTCATGCAATGGAATTTCATGGGATTATCGATTAGACCTTCTAATTTTTTCGAAGAATGACTTTTCCATTGTGAGTTTACGTCATTACAGCCTTCACGTTGCCTTTCGAGGATTTCTTGCCTGAATTGGTCTCGACTACGTATTCGATACGAATGGAAAATGGCCTTGCACTGCGAATGCGATACCCACCAGGCAGCGCAACGGCGTCTGTTATGGCAGCATTGTCGCGAGGAGCTCATACAAATATGTATAGTAAGCCGTCACCACATGGCAGACATTCCAAGAATAATGTACGTCTCACGATATTTCTCACGGTATTTTTAACTGCTTGTAGCTCATTCTTGACTGATATGATTTTAGGAAGAGTGGCATGAGGTATGGCGCACTGAAAGTGTCATAAGCACCATTGAATTCACCTATCATCCGCTTGTTCCTAAATTTGCATCTGATCTACCTTTCCATGTGCTTCAAGAATTTCTTCCGAAGCCGGCGGAGCACCCAAAAGATGTGGGTTTTGAAGCGGTTACATCCAAAACACAGTGAAACTGTGATTGTTCCTTTTAAGCTCTCTCCTGATAAAATGAATGTGACGCTTGAAATTGGTGGCTCTGAGGTGCGATTCACTGGAGCGCTGATAAAATTTGTCATTGAGCTGAAGAACAACTACTTTGGACTGTATGATTCGGTTGGTGATTTTGCTGTTTCGTATCTTGGCGTAATATTCCTCTATCAATGTTTTTAAAGTATGGTCAACGGAGTGCGCCTGATAAAATGAGAATGACCAGTAATCTGCTGCTTTTGTAATAGTGTAGTTGTTCAGCTTGGTCGTAAGAAAGTGTGTAAGTAGGTTACTGGTTGAGCAGTCGAAGTAGACTGATGAATGGAATATAAACTAAACTGGGTGATTTCGCTGTTAGCTGTTGGTAGTAATGCTCGACTCAGGAAGTAAAATCCAATGGCAAGGAAGAAGCTAAAGTTCATAACGACCAATGTGGAATAAACCACACAAAAGGACAATTTATATTGGATGCGTGCGAGTGATGTGCGTGCGTCTATATGATGAAGAATAGGGACTAGTCGCATCGCAGTCGCACGCGTTTACGGCCTTGCGACGGCTGCGCGTTCCTTTCATTGAGAATTTCCTGCCGTGTTGACCGGTCTTCATAGGAAATCTTTCGCAAGTGGATGCTTGCGTCTGATAAGTCGCATCTGGTATAAATCGCCCTAAAAGCGGGAATGTGGAGTGAAAACAGTTCAACACATTATTTTGTGTTAAGATGACGGACGTCACCCAACCGGAAGACCCTTCAATGAACCGATCGATTTACAATCGTGTCCCGGTGAATGCTGCAGTTGAATCCTATCGACCTATGGCAGTAACGTTCGACATGAGGGTATTCAACATCAGGGCGCATTGCCTCACGTATACACTCTGCTCTGACGAGAGAGGTGCGTTTGTTGCTACAAAGCCCCTGTTATGGCTGAAAATTCACCCGTAGCTGAATGTTTGAAAAGGTGGTGAGGGAGAAGCTGAACAAAGTTTTTACAGAGCTATGCCCAGTGCTTTACACAGAAGAGATCGCTGTTCTTATCAAGAAAGGATTCAGTGAGACACTGATTCAGGTTTGTTCATTTCCTCAAGACATGTTGAGTTCTTGTTAAAAGAAATAATTTGATCTGCTAAATGCTCTGGTTCAGGTCGGTGTTGGCGCATGTGCTGCATATTTTGAGCGAGTCTCATCAGCACAAAGCGATGGCTACTTGACTCTCTCTGGTTTACAGTTCAGGTATGCAGCGTTTACCTGACGCTCTGGGCTTTTCATGTGCTGGCCAATCAGAATGCTCCTAAGACATCTTTTCAGAGGCCATGCAATGTTCTCGTCCGAAGACTGCCCTTGGGATATGGCGGTTGTTGAATACGGTTGGCTTATGGAGATCCTTATCGGAGACATTGGTGGATGTTTGGGGAGCCCTTCACAAGTAAGTATTGACGTATCCTCGTATGTTGTATACAGTTTCCCTTACTTTCTTTCTTTCTTCACCGTTCTGGTCTTTATTTGTTAGATGAGGTTGTAGCCGGGTGGCGGTCATGGCCGGCGATAGGTCATGACAGCCACCAGTTGTGCGCAGTCTGCACATGCTGGTTTACCTTGTTCGAAGGAATGAGGACATCAATCCTCCAAGAGCTAAGTGGAGCGGGGATTTTATTGAACTTGGCACAAAAAATGTTCTAACCCGTAGTAATTATACGCCATACTTCAAAGAAAGTTATGCTTTAAGTGCCTTCATCCCACTATTTTGTTAAGTCATGTCATAATATCCTGTACAGTGGAAGAAGCTTTACACATCTGTATTTGTAGCGCTTGCCAATCTCAGTAAAAGTGCGACTAAATAATAGGTTTTGACCACTGCGTCTGGAGAAAATTCGTCTGATTAGGTTTCCTTCAGATCATTTCACTTGCAAACTTCCTCGACACGTTGCTGCTGTTGGTTGTCGCTAAAGATGAGGAGAAAATTGTGCCGGAAAGATTCAAGTTCTGCCAGCACGGGCAAAAGCCTGAGACATGTTCAGTTGGATCGCAGCCAGGACGGCCTTGCGAGACGGAAGAACGGTTTGTTTGTCTATACCGAGGAGAGAATGCTTGTCTTCCGATTTAATACTTTTTTTCCAGTTTAAAATACCGTCAAATGAGGCTTTCCGTGGACGAAGTGCGGCTGGCATTGGCTGAAGAGAACTCAGCTATAACAGTGAGCAATGTTTAGCATCTTCCTCGACAATTCTTATTGAGACGATTTCAGGTCGTTGTTGATCCACTGCGATTCACGCTATGTAACGCCCATGAAAAGAGGTTCATGGAACACATATGCCTTCGGATACCTAACATCACAGCACGATATTGTAAGCCAATTACGCCAATCAGAGATGTTGAGAATCTTGTTTTTCTGCTGGTTACGCAAACTTGATTGTCCCATGTCTTGAATTCACTCGAAAACTTTGGACTGAATTGCTGTGGTGTAGTTTTTAGAGAATATTCCGTTACATGGAAAACGCGCATTTCCATGACTTGTCTCTAATACTTTTTGGCTAATAAAATCGAAGGGTAATTTGATCTATATACTATCAGTGGAAAACTTCACAAAGTACGGATGATTAAAGGCACAGTTCCACTTCAGAATCGTTTTCGAGATTTCCGCATCATACGAATCTCCAGCGCCTGCTAGTCAGAATGGTGTAGGTGATTCCGTTCAAAACCACCACAAACCTCTGTTTTCGATACCCGACTTTGGAGGAGCCATTTAGCGGAGTCGGGGGTGGGGCCTAGCCTCCTTTCGATTAATTCACTCCTGAGAGCGCAGTTTCTGAGGATAATCCTGCTCATCGAACGAGTTCCTCATCCATTTCCTACAGAACAGAAACTGTCTTTCATGTGTTGCCAGCAAGGGAGTACATGGTGCTAAAACCCTGCAATCTCGAGCAAGATGAAGGAGCTGAGGCGAGTTTACAGGGTTTCCGCACCCTGTACTCATTGTTGGCAACACATGAAACGCATTTGCTATTTTATTAGGGAATTGATGAGGAACTCGTTCGATGAGTAAAATGACCCTGAGAAAGTGCGCTCCCGTGAGTGAATTAATCGAAAGGAGGTTAGGCCCCGCCCCGACTCCGCCCAATTGCTCCTCCCAAGACGGGTATCGAAAACAGGGGTCTTTGGTGGTTTTGAGCGGAATCACTTATACCATTCTGATAAGCAGTCACTGGAGATTCATCTGATGCGAAAATCTCAAAAACGATTTCGAGGAGGGACCGCGCCTTTAAGTCAATTATGGACGCAAGTTGGTTGTCAGCATATTTTTTTCTGAATAACAGAGTAATGCCCAACACTCCCACCATCTTTCATTCTCTTCGATCTCTTGTGGCCTTAGATATTCTCAACCAGTTGATTACAGTGTTCCATCCTGTTGAAAGTCCAACATGGATCGAATGCGCACGAGCGAGCATTGCCGGTATATCGCTTGACGTCGAGGTTCCCTATTCTCTTACGATTCTATTGCTGAATTTATTTTTTTTTATGTTTGCTTTCCAGCTCCCATTCCCAGCAGAATCGAGTCATCTGGAAGTTCTCCGTCAAAGATTCCTATTGAAGCATGATAAGTTAACAAAAAGGCTTCAATTCCTGTGGGATCGGACCAGTGTATGGGGCTGTGCTTGCTATGGTGGCACGGCATTCATGGCGAAAGAAGACCTGCTGTAGGTTCTGCGAGCTAAACACATGGATCTAGCTATCTGAGATCCATTGATTTAAGTGGGCAATTCTTCTTGACTCATCTTGACCGACGCCTATGTGTGCACTCAATGAATCCGGATAAAAATGGACAGCCTGGGGTTTTTCAGGACATTTTACATCCTGAAAAGAAGTGGGTTATGTTTTTCACATACCCTGCATATGAAGTGGAAGAAAAGAGAGACAAATGTGCTCCGTTCAGATTATTTCGTGAAGAACTTCACCAGTATTTCACGGTTTCACGTAAATCAAGCAATCAGTCTAAATCAACGACAACCGAAAGCGAAATGCCGTCAGTGGACACTGCCTCGTTTCACTCCGCGATGTCTAAGGCAGCTCCGGTGCGTGATTAAATCTGCTGAGACCGACTTGTTGCACCTTGGACGGATCGCTAGTCTTTTCTGGCACCACTGTTTCTCCGGATCAGGTTTAAAATTCACTATTTGAGGTGGAGAAATGTCTACTGACGGTCCGCCCTCTCATCGAAGCCTACTGCGACTATTTGGATCATTTTGAAGTGGCGAGAACGAGTAAGCCGCTAATTTTGTTTGCTTTGCTTTACCAAAGGCTTGTTGCATCCTGAAAAGATTTTGAAAAGGAGTTTATTGTTCGGTGCAATAATCGCTGTGGAATGCTATTGTTACAGAAAATTATTTGCTGTAAATTATTGTGTGATAAGAATACTTCCCTGTAAGCAATTGTACGCGTTTAGAATCTGAAGCACCACAATTTGGTGCTCCTGGAGATATCGCTCAATGGATAGAAGCTCGCACCTTCAAGTTCTTCGAGGTTAGCATTTGTATTTCCACATTATAGCACTGGATTCGCACTTCACGGAAACTTATGAATAATAAATTATTAGCAGATGTTATATTGCTATATGACAAAAATACTCTGAAATATTGCTTTAGGCTCAGGAGGGAGTTGCTGGAGTTCACTTGATGGTAGAACACACTGATCAGGGCTCATCAAGAGCCCAGCCGGTGCTGCTGGAAGGGTCGTGTGAAATGGTAGATCAGCAGCAGTTAAAAGAACTTGCAGCGAAATCTCTCGATCGTAGCCTGGCTATAAATGGATGCGTGGCTTCGGCGTTAGATGTAATCTTTACTCGAGGAGCTTCGTTGATATAAGCTTTAGCAAGACACTTCAGATCTTCTTCACACCTCTGGCCTTCGAACTCCTTGACCGCTTGATTACGGATTTCTCTAAATGTGCCTCATTGGTTCATCCATCAATGCTTGTCCAAATGTGCTACAGAGAATGTGTAGGAAAACAACATCGTCAGCCTCTCACCGAATCGCTCTTTACGTCCTGTAAGTTGCTTTGCATTTGTTGCACCAGTTTCTCATTACCACATGGAAGGATATAGTCGTTTTCACTGGAAACGATAGTTAAGGATACTCAGGCAAATGAAGAAAGCGGAAATGTGTGCAGAAGTAGGAGAGAGTACGAGAAATTCTGTGCCCGAATATTCAACTATCGTCTCATTCGAATTAGTTGCGAAAAGCAAAGACGATAGATGACATTTTTTCTATTTCTATTCAGAACTAGTGGAAAGTAATGAAGTTAGATGGAGCGATTACACGTGAGGGAAGGAGCCGTATCTTCGTAGGACCTAGTAACTGAAAAAAGGGACTGGCGCGAACAGTAGGCAGGGTGCTGCCCATAGGACTGCCTTCAGGGCATGAACAGACAGCAACAAACTGCTGCCTAAGGGCAGACGGTGGCAGCTGTTTGTTGTTGCCAGCCCGCGGACGCTGCCATCCACCTGATGTGCAAACTCGCTACAAAACGTTTCAAAACATTTTTGGACGCTGGAAATCTGTATCTAGTATTTACTTGACGTGTCGAGCACGAGTTTCAGTCCAACTTCCCACCACGACGTCATTTTGCGGGGCTATAGCAGGTAAACTGTGACTGTATTTGGCTGAATCTCCTGAATCTTTGCAAAAAAGGGTATCCTATGATGGTTTTCATCTTGTTTTTCATTGTACGATACTGGCGTAGGTGTATTGCATTGATGTTGTTCTGAATTTACTTCCTATTTGTAGAAATATTATCTACTATTTGTGCTAAATAATTTTTAGAAAAAAGGATTACAAAGTTAAACTTTCTACACTGAGTGAAGCGAATGCTATGTCCTCAAAACATGGGCAGTGCTTTACTTAGTAATATGGGTTGTATATTAAAGTCCCAGACCTTCAGTGACAATAGTATGTGAGAGAGCAGGTGCAGTGACAGTTTCGGCTATCTGTACGCTGAAGTTAGTTGCATTTGCAGCCGAAACCGGACCTGTCCTCGATGTTTCTGTTGATATGCCGCGTGTACATATCTCTATGTTCGAAGTTAGCCTCAGCAACGCTTCCTCCGGAGAGGTTAAAAGCGCAGCCAACATGGCAGTCGTCTTGCTTCAGAAGGCGTCGGTTTCTTCAGGAACCATAAAGGACTTTGTGAGTTCATGACTCTTTTCCTTTGTTCTTAGAAATGTTTTGCTGATGCTGAATAGTTATGCAACAGGCTGATAGAGGGACGTCTTTCCATGCACATTCTTCGGTGCTCTCTGCTCAATTGCTGCACTTCACGCCAAGGTTAATAACGGATTTCGCCGGCAACAGAGTCAGCTTCAATGCATCAGTGAGTGTATCTAGTTTCATTTCATTGCCTCTAGTTTTATTTCATTGCCATTTTTTTGTTGTAGTCATATTTTAATTTCACTCCAGGTGGACTGGGAGAAATCACCACTAGCATCTCGCTTGCTA
This sequence comes from Ancylostoma ceylanicum, assembly GCA_000688135.1. NCBI lineage: Eukaryota > Metazoa > Nematoda > Chromadorea > Rhabditida > Ancylostomatidae > Ancylostoma > Ancylostoma ceylanicum. The sequence continues at coordinate 68,470 of JARK01001512.1, forward strand.
GATACGGAGCCAAGAGTTGTGGTAGATTTCCAAATTCCGGATTTCGAAGTAATGGTCGAGCGCCGTGAATCTCGACAGAAATCAATGTAAGGTGTTCGGTTTGTTGTGGGTTTTAGTAATGTTATACTAGAGAGGTGAATTCCAGTGATGTAAGCACGAAAGACAAGTCAGGCTCACTTCCTTTAGTGAAAGCTCTGCATCTTCACAAAGCTAAGGTACGTGGATTCTATCTAATTGAGTGTTACATACAAGTTTGGCGAATTCCTGAAATTCTTCGTTCTCTGCTTTGTCATGTTTTATAACTTACTCTCTAAATGGGGTCAGTTGCAGTTTTTGGTTTCTCATGTAAGTTTCAAGTTTTCTCTATCACCGGCTATGGCTGGCTCCCACTCCCCCTAATATTTCATATTTTATTTTCATTTTTTTCTTGAGTTCCTACTTCTCCTTGTGCTGCAACGCTGTTTACGTGGTATACCTGCTACATATTCCTATTCTAACAATCGTTGCCAAGATTTTTTTTCTGAAATAATGGAGTGCTTATTTTAAAGAGCGAGCATTCTCTCGCTTAGAAATGGCATTTGTCCTCATATTTATCCTCTTTCGAGTGCTGTTAAGTTATTCTTTCCAGCTCTCCATCAGTTTTTTTTCAGGTGGAAGTAGGCGCGATCAACACGTTAATTGTCATGCCGCGACCTCTAGAGATGACAGGAAAGAGCGAATTTCCACTTTACGATGTGCTCTCGCCGTGTTTGACCACATGGTTACACGTGACGGAAAAGCTATTTGATGCTATAAATGAGGTTAGCGTTGGAGAACTTTCTCCATTACCTTGTAATACGAAGAAAGCTTCTCTCCTGAGTCGTTCCTGAGTTCAAACACCGCAAATTGCAGTTCTCCGGCAGTTGGAGCGCGATGGTAGATATGACGTTTGCCCAAGTCTTAAAAATGGCTTTGGACTGCACAGATGACCGTGTTTTCAATGCTGGGATCAGCAAAAGTGTGATGCTGAGGGTTAAACAGCTAGGAGCACATCAAGCTGGCTGCCCATCGTGTTTGCTGCTGCATACTGTGCTTAGGTAGGAAGTGGACTACTTTTGGCTTGTTCCGATTTTGCGTCTATACCATTGTCAGCTTTGGCTTTTCAATATGTGGCTTTAGGTGGTGTGCTCTACCTACTTCTGCAGAGAAGTTATCATCTTCTCCTGCTTCGCTGGGGATCAATCCACAATTCTCCGATAAGGCCAATAGAAAAACTGCACTGATGGCGTTGCTAAGTCACTGGCATACGGATATTTGCCAACAAGTAAAGGTTTGTATTTGCAAGGAGTGGTTCTGGATAGTGCACGCAGGGTGTGTATCATCATGAGGGAAGAAGGGGCGTTACCAGGCGACTCTGTTTGGCACATTCGGGCCGCCCGCCACGCCCACCTGTTTGACTCGTACTGCGCTCACATTCGGGCCGCCCGCCACGCCCACCTGTTTGACTCGTACTGCGCTAAGCACAAATAGATCATGCATTGTGTGAATGTGCCAATCAGAGTCGACTGGTTACGCCCCTTTTTCCGTGACGATGATACACACCCGTGCACGCATTGTTGTCTACGTTCTCGGTTTTCAGCTTGCTTCTAATGCCGAAGCTCGCAAATATCGTGCGGAGCCAGGCAGTTTTGCTCGCGAAGTTCGCTTGCCTATAGAAGATTTGGAGAAGAAACCGGAAATTAAACACCGCAGAAATGCAAGCACGGCTAGCAGGGTAAGCTTACTTTATGCTTCGTGAGGTTGAGTTCATAAAATTTCTCTGTTCTTTCCTGAGGGTGTATTCCTTGTAAAATGTGGGCGTATACACGGGTCTAATTCTTTTCAGAATCTTACCACTAATGGCGGGCTTTCGAATCAGCGACGGTCGTCCGCGCAGGATCAGAAAGGTGAGCGGCTCTGATTATTTCTCAATTCTTCCCTAATTATATTGGGAAAATGGTGAATAAACTCTACTGTAAGAAAGATTATTCTTTACAGTTGATCTCTATCACTGGCTTCTTTCTGTTCATCGTGAAAGAAAGGAACGCAAGCCAGCTGATCTGGCTGGCAAGGATTACATCAATCCGATGGAGATCATGCCGCAGGCATTCTTCTACAGCTTCTATCGTGTATGTCAGAGGAATAATTTCTTCCCTAGAAAGTTGGTAAATCACATCTGAATGCAGAGCCGACGTCTCGATTGGACTCAACTCGATGGTTTACCATTAGATCAGCTCTCGCTCACCTACACTATTACCGTCAATAATGTTACTGTCGCTATGGTAGAGCAGCGGTAAGTTGCGCTGACATATTTTTCGGCTGTACGGCTGTGTACTTGGTTGCACCTGATTGTTCAGTATCGTCTCATCTGCTGCAGACACATCGCGGAAGTTCATTACACCGCATTTACATCAGTTAATGCATATTAAGAAGGTGGCAGTAGATGGGAGGCTCTCGTGGCGAATTGAGATGGATGAAAAGGGATTGTTACCTGTCAGAGGCTGGGTAAGTGACTTTCGTCAGGGGTTCCAGAGAATTTTTTAATATGTTCTATTCACCAAGGACATTTTTAATAACGTCGTGTTTGGTTGACAAATTTGTAAATCATCCTGCTCCTTTGCTTCTTGTATCAAGTGAGGGCAATTCTTGAGTAAGCACTAATCTGCGAGGGGTATGGGTCATCATGAGGCGAAACAGGGTGGGCGACGTTTCTGTGATTGGCCCCATTTGAATGGACCAATAATAAGGAACATGGCCCAGTCTTCTCTTGCCTCACGATGACCCATACCCATCTGCGGGGGAGACGCCCCTGCTCCATCTTGAGAATGAAAGACCTTTTTCAAAATTGCACTGTAAAACGTAGAACAATTCGCATGAACTTATTTTCAGTTCCTTATTCTCAGAATTATTACTCGTTGATTAATTTTCAATTCTTTAAATTTTGAATAATTCACCAAAGATAAACTCATTTTGGAAATCCCGGCTTTCCGGATCCATGAGGTGACGAAGGTCTCAGTTTTTTCCCCTACCTCTCCATCGTCCACCACTGAGGGAGTGTAAGAGACTTTGAAGTGATCCAACCAGTTATTGCATGAACATCATTTAGTGCGACCTCACCTATAAAGGAAACGTGGAAAACGTACGCTTCGTGGTGGCACTGTGCTCCGTCTGCCTTATCAAAGAGATCATGCTAGTAGCGAAAACATGCGTCGACACCCCAAATGAGCTGAAAAGGCGTCCTAGTGCTCCTCCATCAGTGGTATGTGCTTTACAAGTGGCTTGTAGTCTCTAAAATATGCAGCACCTTGCACCATCAGTGTATTTTAGACGAATCGCTCACCTGTTTCTGTGCAGTCGAATCTCACTGGAAAATCGCGAGAATCAGTGACCTGGGACGAGCGTGTGTTGGATATGATGCGGGATTTTGAGAAGAATCGCAGTCGCAGCACACGGAAGAAGAGAGGAGATGTAAACGATTTTAGGGTTAGAACTTTCGAGTAACAACAGTGAGAGTACTGGTATTTTAAGGTTCTAATGAAGATCAATGGTGAACTCGAGGTGGACTCCGTTCGTCTAGAATCAATTTTAACTGATCTCTATGTGTCGCTAATGGTGCAGCTAATCGAGTTGACTCAACGCCACAACCCAAATTACGAATATGGGTCAAAGATACCTGGCCAGACTTCGCAGAAAAACACTGGTCCTGCGGATATGGTCGACATGAAGCTGAGGTATCCTTGAAACGCCTTCATATGGCGTACTGGGCTCCATTTCATAGACTGCGTTTTTTAAAATGGTTTTCTTTTGAGGAAAGCAAGTCTTGCCCTTATGGAATCGGATAACTCAAAGCAGAACACTCACATTGTCAATTGTACCTTGCATGAGAGTACCGCGAAGCTCACAAGGTAAGATACCCAGATGTGGCGAATCAAACAGAGATTGTTACAGTATTTACTTGGCTGAAACAGTTAAAAACCTCCTTTCCTCTCTCCCCAGAAAGAATCCACTTTTCAGGCGACCCGCAGAATCAAGCGCTGATGAGCCACTAACTACCCTGAATATCTCCCTTGGTGCTATTGAAGGAGAACTGCCGATGGCTGCTCATTCACTTCATGATGTTGTGATGAGACATGGACCACAGGTAAGCGCTGACGTTGATCCAGAAATGGATTCTTTTTCTGGATTGACTCCTCATGGTTCAAACGTGTAGATGAAAAGTTCATGCATTGCTCAACTAGATACAACGTAAATCTAAGCTCAAATTTTCTTGAGCTCTTTGAATTTTCCATGACATCCAAGATCTACTTGATGTAAATCTTGAGCGCGAATTTAGTTATACCAACTTTATTTCCGCTCCTGAATGAATGACTGAATGACTGAATGAATGATTGATAGTTTATTCTCTTTGTTCCAGCTTGAACAGCAGTTCAATCGCCTCAGTGCCCAACCCACGCTGCTCAATAACCCACTGATGATGCCGGCTGTCTCCTTACCAGTGAGGGTCTATTCTTCTTTTTTTTTTGGTTTTTCCTTGAAAAGAGTTGTTTTTCTTGAAGAGTTTGAAGTCCGTGGGTCGATTTTTGTTTAATTGCTAATACATCTATCTCTTTTTTCTAGTTCATCCGATTTTCGATACATTTTTTTTCTGTTAATCAGTAACATAGTCGTTCATTTTATCACCTTACATATACATATTGCAGGAAATCCCAGTTGTCGAGTCAGGAACTCCAACTCCGTGGTATCAAAAAGGTGGTGATCCGAAAAAAGCAATGAGAACCCGTCCATCGGTGGCGAAGGTTAAATTCGACTTTGAAACGTCGAGTATTGAACTGCGTGCGAGACTCCTGCCCAGTCTGCTTGCGCGATATAAGCTCAACAGAGCGTCGAGCAGTGGAGTTACTGGTACGAATTTCTTGTATCGTGTAGAACTAGATATTTAGTGTTGTTCTGAAAGTGTGAGGTTTTGCAGGTGATGCAGCAAAGTGGACGGCAAGCATTGAGAGCCATAACGCCGAGTTCTGTGTTTCATCTGCTGGAAAGCCTATGGACACATTTACGTTGGCTTTGCCTGCTATAGCCGTGGATGGGGAGTACACTGTGGATAAAGGAGATACGGCGCCGGCGACGAATAAAACACTGCTGTACAGAGAGGGAGGATACTTGAAAATGAGTGTTAGCCTGGGTAAGTGTTGGATATCAATGCATTTGCGAAACATTAGAGTTTTCTTGGTTTCGATCTGGAATGTATCTTATGCTGACGCTATGGGTCAAATAGTGGCGTAGCCGGTTTCTCACCGCTGGAGTAGTGTCAGATGCCTCAGCCACTGGGCTGCGTGACAGACGTACGCTGCTAAGCTGTGATTGGTCGATACATGTGCGCGTCGCGGCTGGAGCCTTCAAACGTGGGAGCACCGCTGGGGAGAAACGGACAAGTTTTCGAGCTAAGGTGGGACACATGAATGCCATCGGAGCTGAGAAAGCGTAAGGAGGTGTCCACCGGTGTCATTCAATGTGTCGACCTTGAGGGAAGAACCTGGTTTTAGGGAGCATACGCGTGCGGCGCGGTCGCGTCGCGGCGTACGTCTTGACCGCCTCCCTCAGCCATTGTGTGCCGGCAGCAACAATGATGTGCTAATTCAAATAATATCGATATAGAAATAGTAACAAAGAATAATAGAGGCGAGTACGGTAGGTCCTGGGTACTAGTCCGTATTCCACATTGTAGTAATCGTTCCTTTCAGGTGCCAGATCTGCGGATTGTACTAAGATGTAACCCCCCCCCCCACCTTTAACCCGCCACATTTGTAGAAAATTAGAACATAGCACCCTGCGCAGCAGTTGCAGGAGGCAACGGTTTCGATGTCTATCGATTTTAGGCGCGATGTCAAAGGCGTCGCTGCAGCATGATCCACAAATAAGTCGATAAGTATCAAATGGGTGTATCCCGATCGAGGGCGACGTAAGGCGCTATAGTCCGTGTGGAGTATATCCTAACCCCATCGCAACAACTTGCTGTTAGATTGCTTCATATATTTTGCGTTCACAATTCCTGATAACATCCCTACGGCAGAACACCTTGTCGTTTCAATTACCGCCTTGCTTTTCGTACTTGAGTTTGGGACGTCAGTCAAAGGATACGAACAAGCAATTATATCACTACACCAAAGACTTGTTTTTTTTTCAGGGCAAGTTAACCATTCTTTCACGACGGATCTTCTGAATCAAATTCTGTTTGCTGAACAGTCGTTCCGAAGTGAGCTATCAGCACTGATCATTCGTCTGAGAGCTGAGCGTTTTGGGTGGGCACCAGCTACTACACAAAGCCCTTCTGCGGAGAAGCAACCCCCGTTGCTCTTCTTCCTGACGGTTAGTTAACCTTGTATGTATTATTCCTCTATTCTATAATTTATTTCACTGGCCACGATAGTTTGAGGTGCGCCTTATAGAAGAGCGCAGAATTTGTAGAGGGTGGAGAGAAAAACATGCAGTATGCTAGAATATTCAACTACCGTCGTACTATGTAGTCTGTTTCAGACGCGATGATTGTTGAGTATTCGTGCGTAGTGCCTGTTTCTCTCTCCAGCCTTTCTAGTTTCTATGAATTTTAATTTCAGTGGCATTTCTCCAACTATCTTTCCACAGTGAAAGTTTCCATTTGGCATTGTGATTTTAGGTGAAAGGACAGGGAATGCCTTGGCTACAGTTGACAGCTGCCACTCCTACAGCAACTGCGGTTCGTTTCACTATTGAGAGTTTGGATGCGGAACTAACTAATCGATGGGTAGGTTTTTAGTGGTATATTTTTCCACTAAGAGTGAAAGATTTTCCCCCTTTAGGTTGTGAAAGAGCAAGGATCAGCTAAGGAACGACTGTTTGGAGCTGCAGCGATACAGTTCAATGCGAAGTTAGGGCAGCTGGTAAAAGTAGCACAGTATGAAGAGCTGCAGCCGGAACTACAGGAATATGCGACATTCATGACGCAGGTGAGAGTTTGGATTAAACGAGACGGTGATTTTTTTACATAATTTTTTGTTAGGTACGCGTAGAAAACAAGGAGAGCTCTTCACATCAGTCTTACTCTTACCATATCGCACTAAATCGTCCAATATTGTTGATCAAGTCAAGTGCGATCGATAAGGTGAGGTTTACCTTCAGATGGAATTTGAAGGGAAATCGTTGAATTTCTGCACAAAAAAGGACAGAGTGACGATTGTTCTATTCCTTGTCTAGGCAATACTTCTGTGGCTAAACTACAAGAACACTTACGATTACTGGAGAGCGGAAAGAAGTCGAGTTGTTCGAGCAGCGAATAAGAGAAGCAATAGTTTCCAGCATGCGATGTTCTCACCACCGCAAGCAAGCCAGGTGTGTTTCCATTTGATTGCCACTACCGCTATAATGTGTATAAGTGGGAAGGAAAGGTACGAAAACCTGTTGCTCTAGGAGATAGGGTTAATTTATAGGACAATTTATACCAGATGCGACTAATCAGACGCATGTATCCATTTGCGAAAGGTTTCCTATGAAGACCGGTCAACGCAGCATGAGATTTTCAATGAAAAGAAGGCGCGGCCGTCGCGAAGCCGTAAACGCATGCGTCTGAGCTGCGACTGCGATGCGACTGGTCCCTATTCTTCATCATTTAGTCGCACGCATCCAGTATAAATTGCCCTTTTACATGATGAGACTTGCACCGCTAGCGCGACTATGTGATGTAGGAGAGGCTGAGGAGCACCTCTGATGCAGATCCAACGCTCATGAGACGCTGGCGTTGGCTGGGCTATTCGTTGGGGTTTCACGGAGTTTCCATCCATGCTGCACACATTGCATTTACTGCACATCGCTGTATAAAAAAGGAAATCCATCGTGAACAAATGCATCTAACGTGCTTCTGACGCGAAAAGTATAAATTGAAAAGGGTGGGATACGTGGAGCAAAGTGGAAGCGGTATCCTCTAGAGGTTGTTATAAGGGACGAAGATGGTCTCCATCGGGTGAGGCAGACAATGAGACCGTTGGAGCATTTTCCCTCCACAAATCCTAGCCGGGCTGAAGGTAGAGGACCAAAACAGCTCCGTTCTCGGATAAGAAGCATTACATAACAGGATTTCGATGTGAATCTGTCTCTGGCCATCAACAACGGAATGTACGTCTGCATGCCACTGTACAGCCAAGACCTCACGGATGGAATGCCTGCACTGGTGTTGTCACTACAGGTGAGATATCGTGGGAGTAATCTCGTTTTACTACCTTATGGAATCTCACTCCTTTTTGAAATGAATATAGGTTACTTTTTTGCAGAAAAGCGATGTGACAGTATGTATAATGAAGGAGCTTGCGTGCCAAGCATCGTTTCATGGATTTAAATTGAATTTCATCGATAACTTTGATGAGCTAGTAAGTTCGGAACTTTCCCTTTTTCTCCTTTTTTTCCCTTTTTCCTTTTCGAGTGAAAATATGGTTCAGGTAGTTTGTTTGATTTTTGGTATAAATTTACTTGTATTTTTTGTTATTAAACAGCAATGCAATTTTCTCAAAAGTTTTCTCTATCGGTTTGTCATGCATCTTTTTTACTAAGCTGAGAATTATATTGCAGTCCCTGTCGGAAAGTGTTATGGAAGCTACTGGTGAGACCCAAACGAACTACTTTTTCTTCCCACAAGGAACCTACCAGCTGTGTTCACAGGTATGGCAAGGGTTATCTGCAGATAGCTGCAGGAATAGATTACCGGGTTTATTTAGGCATCAGCTGATGCCGCAGGAGCGAAGTGGGTGCTGAGTGTGAGATCACAAATGCGTGGTATGGTTATTGATCTGGATCAGAGAATAGGTAAGAATGCACTTTCTCATAATGTTGCACTCATATTTACTGATGTCTGTTGCGCTTGAAGGCAAACTGGCTAAAATGGTGGTGAACACGTTCTCTTCTCTTGGAGACAATGAGGACGATTTTGATGACAAAGGCTCGCACGTATCGGAAGATGAAGATCACTTGGTGGGCTTACTGATTATATGACGAATTTGTGTACTTGAGAGTTCATCCCGGGCGCGAAGCGGTCGCGCTGCGGTGTGCCCTCAGATCCGTAGATTTCTTAATTCTATCGACGGTCACCATAGATTGTCTCGTGTCTAATTCTCATAGTACTAATGTACATAGTCTTTGTTTGTTTTTTCCCGCCTTCTCTGCTGTGTACCATTTTAGTTCACCATGCGTCATTTAGGTGGAAGGCGGTAGCGAGTTGAAGACATTACGGCCCGAGGAGAGAGTCCCATGGATGGAAAGAAAGGTATTTTCATTCGTTCAATGTATCCATAACTTCTGAGAACTTTATGGAATACATGAGTTGTTCTGGATGTGGGACATTAGGGTTTTTTTTTTTTTTTTTGATAAGTAGAGCTTGCTGATGCCCACGAAAAATAAAAGCTTCATTTTTAGAGACGATGCGTGCTTATTTTCTATGAAAATTCAGATGCACGAGCAGTCTACCCTCGTCTCGGATTTGATAGCCTGTAAAGCCTCTGAAAAACGCATCGAGGCTGAGCGGAAGAAATTGCGTCAATATGAGCTGATTCGCTTCAAGGAGTTCCGTAGAAGCATGATTGAGAAGATTCGTAGACGCAAAAATACGGCTAATAAAGGGGAGAAGAGACCTAGGGTGAGCTATGCTTTATGAGCTTTTTTAGAACAGTTCATCCCCCAGTATGCTGTAAAATTCTGTACGAGTCGTTGTTGTAAATAACAGAATGCTAATATAGCTGAAGTATGCAAATTTTTAGACGTTATCGATTGGCCATTTACCGAAGCCAGTAAAAGTAGCGTCAGAAGCTCGCACTGCTGATTCTGATGATAGCAGGGGTCAGACCGAGAATGTGAAGATGCATATCGATGTGCAGGTGAATCATAGATATTTCTTACTGGAATATTGTTGTGGAATCATGGTTGCAGATCCTCATTGATATTTACTTCAGTGAATACTCAGTCTTTCAGGTCAGTATTGAATCCGGTAGATGTACCCTTCGAACGGCTCCTAAACAAGAGCAGTCAGCAATTGTGCCCATAATGGTGAAGAAACCTTCTACCAAGGATCTGCGATCTAAGGCATTTGCATCTTCGCAGCCAGCAAATTTTACGCGATTCAGTATCCCGAGGTGAGTGCTCAGTTTCGATGTGCACCTTATTTTTCCCTTGCGAGTAGGTTTTCCACGTTCATTTTGCTATATTATTCTTACCTGTGCTGTTCTAGTCTGGATATGAAAGGATACTACCTGTCTGCTGATTCTGGTTCAATCCCAACACCCATTTCATCATCGCTTACAAAAGAGCAGCTCAGGGAATCTGCATCAATCAGTGCTTCTGCGCAGGCTTCTTCAACTGTAAGCGTTTAGGCATATCATATTTTTTGATAAAATTTGAGCCCTTCGAGTACACGACAATGTTCTTCAGACAACAAGCATTTCGGCGCAGCGAAAACGAGGATGTTTCTATCTATCAGCTGCATTGGCGTCGATGCCAACGGAAACTGTCGTTACCCCGCATCTTGCTGATTACTTTGAACAGGTACGTATTCTATATTCCCACCTTCCTTTCATTTATGCCATACCTTGAGTCTCAGGTCCTTGAACCGCTTCCGATCTCTTCTGGAGCAACGGTCACCTCTGTACCATCAGTAGCAGAGCCTCAAGAGGGAGTGGCTCACATTGTCGGGATGGACACTAGCGCTCTCCCAATCGATGTTCTGTTCTTCTTGACGGTACAGAGTAGCGCTATCAGATTCGATGGCCAGCAACAGGTGCGTGACTACCTCAATGCTGTTGAACAGTAATACTGTGAGAAAGTACAAATATTTTAGCGGAGTTCCGCTGCCGATTGTTTGTTGAAACTACCATGTTTATCACTCATGGCAACAACACGCCGAACGGTTGGAGAAACCTATGTTGGCGGCATAGATGTGTCGGCAACGCTTAGCGCATTTTCGTTAAGCATTTACAGTCCACATCAGGTGGGTGTTAGGGTGTTTCTTGGAGCTTTTGGGTTAACCTTCATTGTCTTTTTCAGCAATCAACTGCCCACGATGCGCTTTCATTGACTCTAGATCATCTGTCATTTGTGATCTCTCGTAGTAAGAACTCATCTGTAGAAGCTGACAATCGGGTTAAGGTAAGTCACCTGATCGTCATCATGCGTAAAAATAGTTTCACTCCACCTTGTATGGAGCACTAATTCAGTACAGCAGACAACCATCTGGTGGTAGTCTAAGCATATCCACTCTATTTTTCTCCTTTACCAGACCACTTAAGATTGGTTAATTTGTAAAAAAAGTTACAACTATTCAAGGCATAGTTCAGCTGCAGTAGATGCTGCATGTTATGTGAAGTGCTGTTCAGAAACAATTTGTCTTGGTTTTTAACGTTTACTGAAAAGTCTAGACTATTTATGGGTTCTTTATTAATTAGTCGTACCTGTAAAGTTTTTTAAAACTCTTTTGTCCTAGTATTCAACACAGTTATTCATGTTGCCAATGAAGTACTAGTGGACATATCATTTTTTTAAGTTTGTTCTCACGTCCAGTATTGGAGCAGCGAATTTCAACTATGACATGCGACGCCTTAGCGAACTGATGGCCTTCCCAAAACCTTGGTATCGCGCTGCAATTGCCCGTAGGGTTTTCTTCGGCGACCAGGCAATGTCTCGAGAACCTGCCAGCCAGCCGAGCACGATTGCCAGTCATAATTTAGTTACTGCCAGGTAAATTAGCCGTTTTCATGTGCTTCGATTCTTTGAGAAAGACACTTTTTTCCTATATTTCCACTTTTTTCCCTATATTTCCTTGTCAACAAAGTTCTTTCAGTGCGAGACCAGCTGCTGTGCGACCGGACAAGGCATGGTCAGCCACAGTATTGTTGGCCGTGCAATGGAAAGAGTTGAACGTGAATGCGCAGATGTCGAACACGATGGGGAACACGTCGTGGAGAGCTCGTCGTGGACTTCTCAGAGCGATTGCGAAGGTATTCTCAACCAACGCTTTGCTCATACAATGCTAGTTGATATCTTGTATCAATTGTAGCTCAACTCGAAGTCGGAGCGTAACGTAACGCTAACATTCAAGTTAGACTCGAGTGAATTGACGGCACATGGTGGCGCAATCAGTGGAGAAATTGCACTGAGTCGACTTCTGCTTTCTGCTTCGCATGCTCGACTAGTAAATGTTAGTGGTTTGTATTCATTATTAATTCATTGTTCTATCGTGGGTTTTGTTAGAGCAGTGATTATTCTAGCAGCCACCTCAGAACGGGGCAAAGGTTCAGCTGCGTTGGTTAGCAGCTAGAGTGGAATGGATGAGCCGACCAATCCTGATTGGTCGATGTGAGAAGCCGGCAATTTCACTTGGGGACGAGTTCTTGAGGGAGAAGAATGAGCAGGGCGAGGTAATTTCAACAGTTATTTGAGTGCATCGTGTTTTGTTATCCTCCCAGAAAATATGGAGATAAATACCAAGCAGGTTACTATGGTCTACCGGCAGTTACTATGATGTTACTATGATCTACCGACATCTTTTTCTTTTCTACTGGGTTCCCTTCGTAATGTTTTCTTTCTTGCGCGCAGGGAATATTTACGCTGTCTCTAGTTTATGTAACGGAGTTGTTAATGAGCGTTAATGACACTTACAATCATGTTCTACCCTAGTGACAATCATGTTCTACCCTAGTGCCTTTCCCAGCACTACCATTCCACAGAACACAGCAGAAAACCAGCCTTCATGCTCTCATATTCTCCACATTCTGAGGTTCATGACGTTTTAACTATAGATTGCCAGTATAGCTACTTTTCATGACAACCAACCATCCTGGGTACATCTGGTTTTCTTGCAAAAGAACGGCAGGATGTGCAGAAAATCCAATTTCTCAATCATCTGCAGTATATACCATTTGTAGTAGACTCTAGAATTCTTTTCAGTACATTCGAGCATGTGTACGATTGAATGTGAAAGGATCGTGGGAGGATTTACAAGTGGTGATAACAAGGGGGACGGTTGACGATATTCAGAAGATTATCAATAAGCTTAAAACTTTTTTCGAGGTGGGTATTTGAAGTATGCATAGTGAAAGAAGCACAGGTCTCGGAAGCTACAATTCGTTCAGGAACAACTGAAAAGTTCAAAAATGGTCTGGGGTATCCGGCAAGATAGCGCAGCATCTGCCACTCAGCCTAAACAGGAGGAGACACCATCACAGTTGGCATATGCAACGCAATTTTGGCAGAAGGTTAGTATAATGCATCGCAGTATCGTCAACTATCAGTGGAAGATTCACTTCAGGTGTTGGATTCTGTCACGGAAATACAGTTCAAACAGAAAATCCTCCCGATTCCACAGAATGGAGAGACGGTTGTGGGTGGATTTGTTGGGTTGGAGGCAGGTCGGGTGTCGTTGGCGTGTATGCATGGTGAAATGAGTGCGCACAGGTGAGAAGTGACTGGTTTTAGGTAATTGGGGCGTTTTTATGCATTCTCCTTTCAGTTGGGCACTGTTCCATATGCGACATCCAGGAATCATTTTTACACCCGAAGCGAAGTTTTCATATATTGATAGAGATGACGATGTAATAGGTGTGTGAACTTCATTTCATACCATTTGACGGTGAAAAATTTTCCTTACCCAACCTGTATGGTCTTTCCCAAAAATCCTTGCCCCACGCTCCACTGCGCATCGACTGAGCCACTTCGCAAAACGTATGATAATGCATAGAAGGCGGTACAAGGTCAAGCGTGGTGGTCATAGAATGTCGCCCTCATAGAACCACCCCCCCC
>JARK01001512.1:82865-167760 GCA_000688135.1 Ancylostoma ceylanicum
GTTCCCCTTCTGCACATGAATTCACATCCTCCACCCCCGTGACCATCCCCCTAGGACCTGCACCCGAACCAGAATCAGCAAAAATATGATTTCCGCCCCCTTCTCGCATAAAATTCCCTGCCTCTCTATCGCCATAGCAATCAGACGATTATGTTATCTTCAGTCGAAGAAAAAGCTACCTACTCATTGTAAAAATTCACCCCTCCCCCGCCCCCGCCCTATCAACCACTGCTTCCACGACAACCCCACCCATGCTATTGCATTGCAACACGTTATCCCAGGTCATGTTTTTCCCTCCACATTCAGAAGAGGCTGAGGCAGTTTAGGATTATTTTGTCATCACCATCCATTCCGTACCACTCTTCTATCTAACAGCCATCAATACTAGTGCTGATCAGATCCCATTTCCAGGAGTAGCTGTAAGGCAAAAACTCATCATCCGCCTTGGTCCGCACGATGCGAAAAGAACAGCGGCTAATAATCCGATCGAGGTACCAAACATGAGCGCGGAAAATATGGCGACTGTTTGTCGGGTACAGGTTGGTTTTTGTTCGGTGGATTCACAGTCCCGAATTTTTGAGTGTTTCCCCTTTTTTGTGGATTTGCTAGAATGTCTAGTACACGGCTTCGGCCAAGTAAGGAAAATGTTGAGGCTCAAATTCTTACAAACAATGTTTTCAGCAAAATCGCAACAGCATCATGCGACAAAACGCTTCTATTTCGACTAGTCTCGAGTATCTCATTGGAGATGCACTAAAACAGATCGGACTTGCTACAGCAACGGACGTGGGTTTTTTAGTGGATGACTGAGAATTCTATAACTAACGTAACTCCCTCTTTAGGCTCCTGCACCAAGCACAAGAGGTCAACATAGCGTGCTGGAGTTATTCCAGTTTCCAGCTTTGGAAGCAGTTTTGATCTCTGACCAGATGAATGAATGTGATGTAGAGGAATTGGACGAGGACGAGCGACCAGAGGTTGTTCTGGGTAATTACAAATCCATTTTGTATGCTGAATTAGGCCAATATGTAGGTGCATTCCACCTTCGTTTGCGATTTTCTGGATGCAGTATGTGTACAAACAGACTTCAACGCTCAAGTCAGTTTTCTGCCTGAGTTACTGAAGAGCTACATACAAGTTTCGGTATGTTTTTTTTGTTCGTTTTTTGTTCGTCCTATTCAAGAATCTTGCTTTTTGTGTTTTCATGCAAGCAACGATTTGGTTGAAGTATAACAGTGGCTTTAGAGTTGTGTGTGACAAAAATACTCAGACGTTCCAGCAGTTGGAGTCTCACATTATTTCGGCTCCAATTCCTGAAAAGGGCAGGATCGGGGGTGCTATTTGATTGCTATTTAAGCCTGATGTGAGAGGAAATAACAATCAAATAGCGAACGAATAGCAACCGAACAGCACACAAATAGCAACCAATCCCCTCTCTTCTCAGGAATTTGATCGGAAATGACATGCGACTCCATTTGCAGGGATGCCTGGGTTTCTGATAAATTTTGGTAGACGCTCACAACCTATCGTGATGATTTTTCTTTCTAGGACTCGCCGCTCCCAGTAGAGAAACCGGTTAAGAAAACGGATAGAAGACGATATTTATGCGAAAAATGGGCTGTTGACCCTAAAATTAGGTTTATCGATCGCTTCCGGTGGAATCCGCCTGTTATTGACGAGATTTTAAGAAAACTACAGGTAACATTATATGATATACTTGCTGGAGTAGTGCCAGTAACTGATCTGTTACAGATTTTCGACCATCGGACTACTATACCTAAGGCGTTGCAACGGGCTGTGCTTGATCCTCTTGATCAAGGCTTAGCGATGGCCCTTTATGAGTTGCTTCGTCTTGTTGATCGAACGAAACCGCATGATCGTAGTAGTAAATAATAATTTTAGAGGGTTTCATAGATAATTATTATTCCTGTAAACTATAAATTATTATTTATTAAATTATTATGAGTACCCAAAAAACGGAGACCAAAGTGTGCTAATGTGATTCTGCTTTGCCATGCTACTGCCTTTGTGGAAAAGTACTTTGTTTGTCAGTGTAATTTATGTGTTAGGAAAAATTCCTGTAGATATAGATTGATTTCTATTGTTCGCTTGTTGAATAGTTGAATAATAATTAGTGAATTTTCAAATATAAATGCATAGAAGATGAGCTTTCTGTGATTGTCAGGGTGTCTCTGCTCGTAATGAGACGGAAATAAATGTACGTATGTAAAATTATTTACGGTTCCTTTCGCAAAACTGCGTACGAGCATAGTCGTAGATGCTGGTCAATGTGTTGTTTTTGTTGTTTATAATTACCATGTTTTCACTCTGTACCTTTCTGTTGAATGAACATTTGTAGACATGGATGTTTTTGTTCGGAATGTTTTAAGGTGGTGTAAGAAGTGGTGTAAGAGCTTTATATGGTAAGGATGGATCATCAAACTATAGCAGATGCTCAATGAACTAGTAATGAAAAGTTGCTACGGAGATCACAGAAGTTCCTTGTTTCTCTCATTGGTGTCATATAGACGAATAGACATCGGCACCGGCATCTCGTCACCAATTTTCAGGTTCAGGGTCCTCAGAATTCGAACCTCGGTGTATATACCAGTGGTACCTTGGCTTCTAGAATACTAAAACGTGAGCTCTTGAATTCAGGTCACTAGGAGATCAGGATTTCGACTGTGGAGTAGCCCTAAAATCCATTCGTTTGAGGGCAATTCTGAGATGTATGCTTGGTACTCCTTCGCCACAAGGATACATCTGGTGCCGATTTTGGTGTTGATCTTCACTCCATGTCTGTTGAAAACCAAGAAATACCTGTTGAGACCACGATTTCGTTCAACATAACGGTTTTTGCGGGATTCTCCAAAACTGGTAACTGTTTTGTCGCAAATCCAACGGTGGTCAGCACGAATGGTTATCACGAAGATTGAGGTTCCTCGCCAGTCTTTGTGACAAGAGAATTCTCTCCTTGTAAATAGCTGTAAGGGTTACTGTTGTCAGAATGCTGCCGTTAACTAATTCCTAACTTGTTATTTAGACAATCTTCGCAAGAATGGATCTCGGAAGGTACAAAATTAACCTCGACGAGGTCGCGAACTGATCAGTTTGGTCTCATACTTTCTCGAGTTTGCAGAGTATGATGGTTTAGCAGCCCTTTACTCAGATGTAGTGGTATCTCATACCAGAGACATTTTTGAGTTTTTCTTAAGGTCATTAGAGAAGTCCACGAAACCATGAGCATGATGGTTGCATGGATTCTCACAAAAATTTAGGAGAAGCCCGTTTTAAAGAGTTTTCACCTCACTTCGTCTTTGGAGAATTCAAGATCCACACTGAGACATCTGCCATAATGGATACAATTACCCATGGGTAACAGGTGGGTGTAGATGACTCCGCGTGTTGGTAAACATGATAAGTGCCAAAGGTGCCATGGTTAGAGCCCCGAAACCGGATTAAATAAGAAATTTTTGTATTTTCCACGTATCTCTTTCTCCACAGCCTGAGTTCGCATGCATGTAGAGATCATGATGACACTGTTCGACTCAATCTAGCTAAGATTCTACTCACTTCAGGGAAGTGAACGTTGATCTAGTTGTTGAAATTTCCCTTCTATGCAGAAAAATCCCAAGTGTAAGCTTGGGTACGTTAGCGGGTTTACAACGGGTAATCTCAAGGATGCGCCCGTGCACTGAAGATTTTACTCTTATGAAAAGCTGGTAAAGGTGAGGCACAGTCTCCAAAAAAATTCTGTTGGATATTGTCGCAAACAAAGAAAGCAAAAAAGCCAATTCCAATCAGTAAAGAGAAATCAGCGGAAGTAAACGTCAGGCAATCATTTATGCATCAACATTGAATAGCAATAGGGTAGAGGTGTTGAGAGCAAGGCTCTGACAATTGCTGTCCAATGGGTACGACCGTGAAAATAGAGGCGAATAAGGGATGAAGGACTTTAAAGAAAGGTAAACACTTACTGAACATGAAAACATATTCTTAGCACGGTCAGGTTCATTCCTACAACAGAATGAGCTCGAATGGTTAGCCTCCTATCTAACGGCTTTTTCCTGGCTTGCCATAGTTTTCAACGTCTATCTTTAGAACATTTTCAGGTGGGCAGGATACGATCACTGCTTCACCAGGTGGTGGAAACGCAACTACTGAAGGAGACAGTTTTGTGGATCGCGCATATGAGTATGGTGTCATCACTCTGACATGGATGAAGGCCATCCTGAAATGGTCGCTTGTGTGTGAAGAAGCGGCACAGAAAGAGCAGTAAGTGTCTGGTTCAGAAGAAAAATGAGGCTTCTACTATTTCGTAAAGTGAGCAATTGAGATGTGTCAACTATGTCTTGTATTTACGGTCCAGCACTGCTTTTTTTTTCGCTTCCAACGTGAATTTTACTGACTACTTACTTACTTACTTACTTAATTACTTACTTACTTACTTATCCCTTAGCTGGTGTCTGAAGGAGCGATTCGACCTCTCAACACTGCTGTAGGTGCCACTGGAGTACGAATTGCCTGAACGACATGCTTCCATTCTTGACGATTTGCAGGAATTTTACTGATACCTCAGTTAATAGAGGGGACAGCATAGTGCGACCTTGTGGAGGTATCTACCATGGTTATTTAATACGTTTAGGATCTGTGATCTCGAAACTTCATGTGAAAATAGTTTCAAAAAATAATGGAAATATTGCATGATTAAGGTGTCCCATACTTTGCCGCTTCAAAAAGGCAATTTATACAGAGTGCGTGCATTTAACGAGCGTGCGTCTATATGGCGAAGAATAGGGCTAGTCGCATCGCTGACGCAGCTCAGACGCACCCCGTTTACGATTTCGTGGCGGCCGCGCGTTCTTTTCATTGAGGATGTGTACATCGCGTTAACCGCTCTTCACGGGAAATCTTCCACAAATGGATCCCCAAAGCGGAAAAAATGAACTGGCGATGTAAACATTGATATAGTCATTTGTAGTGCAATTTATGCCAGTCAGACGCACGCATTCATTTACGGAGGATTTTCTATGGAGACCGGTCAACGCGTCATGTACATCCTCATTGAAAAGAACGTGCGGTCGCCGCGTGACCGTAAACGCGTGCGTCTTACAAGGGAAGTGCACGAGGCTAACCCCGGGGATCGAAACGAAACATCCATCATCGGGAGCATTGTCCAAGGTGATGTTAATGTATGCATATCATTTTTGCCCAATGCTCCTGGTACGCCCAGGAGAGCGCGTCAAAGATTTTTCGGCAGCCTTCAACTTTCACGGACCCAAGACCTTTAAGAAAATCTTTTCGACTGAAACTTTGCATACGGGGGTTATTTGAGGTGAGGAACACGAAAATCATATCCATTTTGTACCGCAACTGCATTTTTGTAGGGTTACGGAGTACGGTAGCGTGCGGGAATAAGCGGTAGTGCACCTACTGTAACCCTACAAATGAGGATATGATATATATGGGGTTATGGTACAAAATGAATGCGATATTCGTGTTCAGCACCTCAAATAACCCCCGCATGCAATGTTTCAGTCAAAATTTTCTTCTGAAGATTTTGGGTCCGTGAAGGTTCAATAGTGCCAATTTTTCTATTGCCCTGCCATAGGAGTCCTCCATGGGATTCATGAAACTTTGACTGTGCAAACCAACCGTGGTTACCGTGAGTAGCTATCCTATAGACCATGGTACGTTTGGAGACGCATTTTTGTATAAGTTTGTTTCGTATGGTCATGCGCTCGTGAGCATACGTTCGATACCTTGAGACGTGTCTCAGCCAACCATCACTTTTGATGGTGCCCAGACGGGAAACCTTCACCTATGACGAAGAGGAAAAGATAGGGTCCGGGACGCAGTTGCGGACCAAAACAATTGAACAAAAGTATGCATTGTAATTCGGGCAAAGCAGATTTACATGGAACGCGCAGTTGTGACTTAAATTCTCCACACAATACAGTCCAGGAAAAGCCGAAGTTCAAGCATGGCCGGCTAATGCCTTTCGAGAAATGGTTTTCACAAAATTGGCGTGAATTTGCCACAAAATTAGGGTTTAACCAACAGTATCGCTCGCTACTTGGAAAAGTAAGCCTTGCGCAGTTGTCAGACGGGTTACCAATGTCATTGAGAATTAGGTGGTAGTAAGATCACAGAAATGCAACTGAAAATGGCTGAGAAATGCTTGAAAACGTGAAAACAGGAATATCTTGCTTATTTGAAAGAACTGAATGTTGCGCTGTTGTCCGCTGAATCCGGAATGAAATTCTGAGCAGAATGATGTATAATACTAGATATTTTCGTTCACTACTAACGGTAAACCTAGGGTGAGACAGATGCCCCGTGTGTCTCACCCTCGCGTCTGGCGCCCTCCAATATCGCGTGCTCTCTCGCTAACCCCCCTGAGCTACACGGGGCATTTGTCTCAAGCGGGCTTTTTCAGCCCAGCATGGAAGGAAGTGCCAAGCGTTATATACCGTCCTACTCGGAATCTCACGGGCTCGGCAGATGACAACTGCGCAACATCTGGTTTTCCGAATTGAAAGAGATATTCACTGAAAAAGCGTTTTCAGAAATGACCCGTTCTTCAGGCGAATTTCAGACGAACTCATTTCCTGTTGTGACCACTGTATTCACAGTGACATCAGCAATTGGACAGACAACTGCGCAAGCCACAGTTCCTCAAGATTGGCGAGAAATTTTAAAGGACGCAAATCCCCCGTCTAAACTTAAAAAATTGGATTTCTCCCTGGTTTTTCAATGAAATTTGCCTATCTTGGTGTCATCTTGTAGGGAATTCCATGACAAAGATCGCTGACAACTGCGCAACATACAGTTCTGTGAACCTACCGAAATATTTAGCAAAATCGAGCTGGGACATTTTCTACGCTAAGCTGAGCGCTGGTCCCGGCACGAAAGCAAGAAGCCGGCGCAAATCTCAGCTCCGGCGTTCCAGCTCCAAAGGAACGATCTTTTATTCGTTTTCTCAGCAATATTCAAACAGTTTCGGTTGAATCCATATTTGAAACAGCTTTCACTGTCTAGTATGCTCCATCGTTCACTTTGTTGAACCCTTCCTCAGCACTATCGGA
The DNA here is from genome assembly GCA_000688135.1 of Ancylostoma ceylanicum. NCBI lineage: Eukaryota > Metazoa > Nematoda > Chromadorea > Rhabditida > Ancylostomatidae > Ancylostoma > Ancylostoma ceylanicum. The sequence continues at coordinate 89,954 of JARK01001512.1, forward strand.
GCTATGGTTGAGGAACAACCTTCACTTTTCGGCCCAGACAACCTTCACTTTTTTGACCCCTGTCTCACCCCTATCGCACGTATGCTCGTGAGTCCTAGCTGCAAGCATGCCAGCCTCGGCCAAGTGGTCGAGTGGGTAACGCATCGGTCTATTAGCCAGAAGATCGAGGGCTTGGATCCCACCAGTGAAATCGGAATTGAACGGTTAAGCGATAAAACGGAAAAGGGTCCCATCAAAAAAGAGACCATGTTACAAAAAAATCATGTCCAAACCTTCCCTACCTAACATGGAATTACGCTTCAGATAGTGGACTTGCTTCGTAGTTTGTGCAGTTGTGCACATATCTGGTCTGTTGTAATAATTAGAACTACTTCAAACAAGGTCAGAAGCTTGGAATTTAAAAGTGCAAAGAGGGTCGCACTGACGGGATTCAAACCCTCGAGGATCTGCCCGGTAGTCTGATGCGTTCCCCACTAGGCCAGAGAACCACTGATGCTGTACCTCGCTCTCTGATGCTGTACCTCGCTCTAAGTTACATGAACAGGCTAAACCAAATTTTTCCTAAATGCGTCTTAAAACACTCCATAATCTATAGGACAACTAATCACGGTAACTACAATTCTTTTGGATGATCAACGTTTCATAAAATCCAGCACTACATGGACTTCCGTGGCAGTGCAATAGCAAAATCTTTGACGCGCTCTCCTGAGCGCATCAGGAGCATTGGGCAAAAACGATATACATACATATGATTCTTATGTTAAACAGCACCCGAGATTGTTAAAGCCTTTATTGTATTCGGCCAACGTTTCGGCTAAATCGCCTTCTTCAGGGCCTGAAACGGTTTGGCAATTCATCGAATCTACAAGACCAAGTGCATTAGCTGGTCAAGCCGGAAGTTTGAAACCTTATCTTTCAATCAAGGGAAAACAGCAAAGACCCGCAAACCTTATGATATTCCACTGTTAGTGACAGCCGGCTAGTGGCGGATGTTATTGCCAAGTGAGAACCAACCCGGTCAGTCACGCTGAGGATCAAGTTGACAGAGATCCAGATATGACGCCAGTTCGTTAGTGATTGCCAGGCATTCATCCTTTCGGTTCATTTGCGGGCATCTACTCCTTATCCAGAATGCTTCCATTGTCTTCCGCGTCGCGATATCAGTTTCTCGCGCGAGTATTGTTACTTGGACTTCAAAATCGTTGTTGCTATGGTTGTTGACTCGGTGTGCCCCTAGTGGTGTGGATTTTCGTAAACTTCTTTTCCCCTCCAGATGCTCTTTAATCCTGAGACATAAAGGTCGCCCTGTCTCGCCTATGTAGTTTTCCCCACAGGCTTTACACGATATCTGATACACGGTCCCTGAGATCATGCAGTCCCCCGCTCTACCTGATACACATATGATACAGTTCGATGTCAGGCAGAGGCGATCGTAAAGGCGGTTCCTTACTAGTCGACGTTTTAGGTTATCGGATGGGATGTCCACAAGGTTAACGAAGCCGTCCAAACCAGATTTCTTCAGGCAGAGTCGTATTGATCTGCTCAGTTCGTCTGATATGACGAACTAAGCAGATCAATATATAACATATATCTATATCTGATATAACAGTGACGACCAGAAAAGTAGAGAACAGCCGGTCACAGAAAGTCCTAGGGTCACAGTGATTGGAGGCATCATGATTCCTGAAGCTGCGAAATCTTTGCTAGAACTAGGGCCAAGCTTCTCACCATCACAACCGATCACTGCTTCAGTTTCGCGTAGAATAGTTGGTTGTTTACAAGGACTTCAAAATCGACTTCGCTATCGCTTAAAACAAGAAAACGCTGGTAACGTCGAGGTGTCAAACTTTCCAAAGATCCCATTTCCTCAACGCTACCTAAAACAACATAGCCCCAACTTTGAAGCAGATGCGAAGTTCCGTACATTTGCCACCGACGTACATAATGTTCTTTGCCGCTATAAAAACAAGAAATTCACTTCAAATCTAACTCCAGCGCAGAAAGAGGGAATTAGAGAGGTTCGCAATCTAGTAACATCTGGGCGTGTTCGCGTATGTGTAAGCGACAAGGGTGGTGAATTCGTTATTCTTCCACAAAAACTGGACAAGGCGATAACAGATCTTCATCTGCAGGATGAGACACTTTATCGTCCATCATCTGAAGAGGATTTCACCAAGCAGTATCGTAAGCTAAACCGTACCTGGGTCGACATAGCAAAAGATGCTCACTTGAAACCATCATTGATAGCACGCTTAAAGCTCGAACTTCCGATTTGTCCTGTTTTGTACCTCCTAATAAAGACCCACAAACTGTCAACTGATGATCTCACCTCGAACGATCCCTCGAAATTCAAGGTGAGGCCGATCATAAGTTGTATTGATGGTCCGACCGATAGGGTATCTTGGCTTCTGAATTTAGTATTAGTCCAGCTACTTCGCTACATCCCAGCTCACCTCAGCAACACGAAAATGTTTCTTGACCATCTTAGCTCAACAAAACTCAGCGAGGACTGCGTCATGGAGTCGTTTGATGTCACCTCTTTGTACACCAACGTATCTAACGACTCGGCAATACAAGCAGCTCATGAGTTCCTCATGGAGCATCACAACACCATGAACTTGTATGGCCTATCAATTGCTCATATCATGACTCTCCTCAAAGAGTGTTTGAGTTGCAACATCTTCAGATGGTCCGGAAGATACTATGCACAAATCAGAGGACTCGCGATGGGACAGAGATTAGCTCCCGTCTTGGCGGGAGTTTTCATGGCGAAGATTGAACACCCAGTACTCATACGCGAGCCATTACTATATCGTAGATATGTCGATGACTGCTTCGTCATCTGTTCGACCCAGGAAGAAATGGATAAATGTTTTGAATTATTGAACCAGCAGTCTGAGTACATTAAACTTACGAGGGAAAAACCAAAGGAAAATTGGCTACCGTTCTTGAACGTAGAGATCCACCTTTATAGGGGCACGTACAGAACAAAATGGTTCCGAAAGCCTAGTAGTAGAAATATCATTGTCCATTACAACTCATCTCATCCGACCCATACAAAAACAGCTGTAGTGCGCAATATGTTTCATACCGCGAAAAGCGTTTGCTCCGGAACAGAAGAGAAACAAGAGTCCGTTCGACTTGCCCGTTCCATAGCTGAATCGAACGGTTATGTGTCCACAGCACCCTACGTCAAACGAAAGCGTCATGTTGCGACCCCCACCAACAATCAACACGATACCAACCCTCAAGAAAAGATTCCCTTATGCATCCCGTTCATATCAGACGAACTGAGCAGAGCAGACTCTGCCTGAAGAAATCTGGTTTGGACGGCTTCGTTAACCTTGTGGACATCCCATCCGATAACCTAAAACGTCGACTAGTAAGGAACCGCCTTTACGATCGCCTCTGCCTGACATCGAACTGTATCATATGTGTATCAGGTAGAGCGGGGGACTGCATGATCTCAGGGACCGTGTATCAGATATCGTGTAAAGCTTGTGGGGAAAACTACATAGGCGAGACAGGGCGACCTTTATGTCTCAGGATTAAAGAGCATCTGGAGGGGAAAAGAAGTTTACGAAAATCCACACCACTAGGGGCACACCGAGTCAACAACCATAGCAACAACGATTTTGAAGTCCAAGTAACAATACTCGCGCGAGAAACTGATATCGCGACGCGGAAGACAATGGAAGCATTCTGGATAAGGAGTAGATGCCCGCAAATGAACCGAAAGGATGAATGCCTGGCAATCACTAACGAACTGGCGTCATATCTGGATCTCTGTCAACTTGATCCTCAGCGTGACTGACCGGGTTGGTTCTCACTTGGCAATAACATCCGCCACTAGCCGGCTGTCACTAACAGTGGAATATCATAAGGTTTGCGGGTCTTTGCTGTTTTCCCTTGATTGAAAGATAAGGTTTCAAACTTCCGGCTTGACCAGCTAATGCACTTGGTCTTGTAGATTCTATGAATTGCCAAACCGTTTCAGGCCCTGAAGAAGGCGATTTAGCCGAAACGTTGGCCGAATACAATAAAGGCTTTAACAATCTCGGGTGCTGTTTAACATAAGAATCATATGAAGTTAAAATATGCCGAGATTTGAAAACAGTCGAATTTGGAGATATACATACATTAACACCACCTTAAGCAATGCTTCTGAAAATGGATATTTCGTTTCGATCCCCGGGGTTAGGCTCGTGCCCTTCCCTTGTTAGCTGCGCCAGCGATGCGACTGCTCCTCATCATATGGGCGCACGCACGCATCTATTATGAATTGCCTTTATTGCTAGATGACAGCGTCAATCACCCATCATATGCACACATCTTATTGTGCAGGATCTTACATAACGAAGACGAGTCAACGGGTCATGCCCAGTCCGGATGAATATGCCTTGCGGTCGAAGCAAGGTCGCAAGATGTGCGTTTCATCTGTGTCTTAGTTGCGTCAGGACGGCGACTGGGCGTCTCTAGATGGAGTTCATCGCCGTGGAATTCCGAGCTTCTATATGCCATTTAGCAGAATTCAAATATAGCCTCACGTAGGACAGGCTCTGTAACCGTAAAGTCTCGTCTCGGATTGACAGCTTAAACTCGTGCACATCCCTTGTCAGCTTATTCTCACATCCAGGTGAGATCATAGAAGTTGCTAAGGTTATACTACCACACACACACATGCCACTAGAGTAGTGGGTGGTGTCCGTGACGGTTCACCAAAGTTGGTCGATGATTCACAGGATTCAAACCGAAACCATAGTCAAATCAGCAGCCGTACCTCAGCGAGAGAACGCCTGGGGACCAATCTGTTGTCACTGATATCTCCTTGGATTCTACTTTCCCTGTAATCTGGCTTGTCAAAGCTTAGTGCAATCACTGTAATTGTTATCGAATTATTTTTCAGAACGCAGCTGGAGAAGATCATCGGCAACATCGGGAACGATCCAACTGCACCGAGCGATTTACACACTGTCACAGAAACAGTGATGTTTGATTCAGCCACGTAAGTAATTCGCATACATTTACTAAACTGGTAGTATTCGTCACGTCATGTTATACGCGACGTGACGAATACTACCAGTACGCCATCGCCTCACGATGAACTATAAACACAGCCGAATTTATTGTTGTTAAGTGTTCGCGGCTCCATGGCGTTGCGTCGTGGGAGAAGTGACGGGACGCAAACGAAAGATGCAGGAAGAGCATGTTTCGTTTGACTAGTGAATTACCGCACACTTTGTTCTGATCCTCCCGCGCTTCTCAGGCCGCGGAGTTATGAAGCCCCGTGCACCATACGACAGTTAACTCAACACAGATTGTAGCTTGCATCACAGAAAACCGCCCGCCTGCCCTTCCGCGCTGCACCACCTTCGCTACGCGGCTAAGTAGATCCCGTCGAGTTCATCGTCATTACTTCTGACCCCGATTTCCGCGCTTTCGACACACGGAAATCAGCGCCTTTATTTCTTGCTTCTTTCGTCTCCTTCACGCAATTTCATCACTCGCTATGAGTTCACAGTAATTAAAACTCCGAAAGTCGTGAAAATCCGCAACAGAAGGATTTCCGTTGGTGTCACCTATAACCGAGTAGAGTAGAATCCTTTCTTCAAATCAATTCAAAGAATGATCTGGATAGAGCACTTTTTGTAATTTGGACTGTGGAAATCGCTGTATAGCGAGCGATATTTGAATCTCGTCAAATGAGTGAAATCAAATCAAAATTCGTAGCCTTCCAGGATTATGGCAACACTCATAGTGACATTTTGTATCTTCTATTTCATTGATTTTTTTGTCCAAATATTTGGTGGATTTTCGGTGTTAGGAGCAGCCGATATCTCACCTTCTCTAGCAGTAAGTGGAAATACACACGTGCTTTTGGCTAAAACCGGTCAGGCATACATGTATTCTTCACTTTAGAGCATTCAACCCGTGATACCAACAAGAACGAGAAGGCGTAAGAAGAGTGGCTCATCAATGTCAAGAGAAACCGTTGCTTCTACTCAGCCAACTTCTCTCCTAACAAGACCCGACAGCACGCAAAGCTCTGCGAGCTCCATCTCGTCCATGCCGATGAAGGATATTCTTACGAAAAGCTTTCGACCGAGTTCATCGAAGGAAGCGATAGTACCGCCTTCGTCAGCGCCTCCATTCAAACCTGGCAAAATGGTAAGTGATAGAGTACAACTTGGCAACCATTTTCAAAAGTACAGTGTTCATATTTATGAGCATATCAAAGTGAGGAGCGTAGTCTTTCCGTTCTAGTTATTTTCTTCTGGGAACTTTAAAACCAACCATTCAAGGATCAACTTTCCGTGAATTAGCATGAGACGGTGAGACTGTGACACCATGCACTAAACGCTCAGACAAGGATGCTTGTTCTAGAAAATGAGTGGAAGAGTGAAATGGGCACAATTCACGTCAAAACCTATAAAATTATCAGTTATAGTGAAGCGCTTAGCTTGCGTGTCACGTGTGTGTGTGTCGGAAATTCCTTGATTGGTCAGTGATGGTGATTTTGGGATCCATATAAAAGGGAGGAGATGGATGTGGTGAGGTTCGAAGAAAGTGGGGGAGTCGGGTTCATTACTGTGCAAAGGGCTTCCCCATTCACAGCTTGTCGACTGGATTTGGCGGCAGCTATTCCTATTCCAAGGAAGTGGGCAAGTTTATTGATTGCCGGATCCTGGCGGACGATATAATTAACATTGAATGACGCAGAACCTATAGATCATTCTGAACCCGTATCCAATATACGTACTTTATCCAGTCGGATAAACACGCTGTAGTGGATATGTTACAAGGTCTATCTCATCTTCATTTCGTGTTGTCTCTCGTCAAGACACCGCACTTGCGCAAAGAAATGAATACGTGAATGGATTAGTTATAATGGATAGCAGACTGGATAAAAATCAATGGGAATGGGCATATACCCGCTGTGCTTTTCCTCCCACGTCTAAATATATTGGATATGGGTTCTGGACAACTGCATCCTTGAGCCCTGCTTATGCACACTGATACAAACCCAAGAATTCGTTCGGAATACAAATTTCAGATCTTTACGCCTATATTTTTCTGACACTCGGCTTCATATTCCAACCAATTTATTGATACCCTGGGAGAATCAGTTCAGCAATGAAGCTGTACAGTAATTTCATCGTACTACAACCTTTTCGCTCGAATCTGATGAGAATTGGGGCAGTCATGGCAAATCGATGATAAGCGACGCTGATTCAGCCGAGCGATCGTCGATTTTTTTTTACATGTGCTGTACGAGGATTCCTATTGACTACTCATTCATTGAAGAATGTTGCAGTCTGGTGAGCTGTCGTCCGAGACTGAGGTCAGCGCTGACGTTTCTTCTGGGTGAGCAATATTTTATTACTGTATGTGTTGTTTCCAAAATGTTAGAATGTATTAAGTTTTTTTTTGCCTTAGAACGGCTGTCCTATCCCGCGAGCTAAGGTACTGATTGAAAAAAAGAACAAACTTCTGTATTTCCATAAGTACATATTCACAGTTTCCCTCCGATGATCAGTTGTAGGCTACTGCTACAGCTGTCTAGGAGTCTAGCACTTTTGCTTTGTATTATTACCACCGCTTTATATTAGGTCGTCCCAAAAATAATGGCCGTGCGCATTCCAAAGTGCGTAACTCCGTTCAAACTTGAGTTCCTTTGGAGTAGAAAGTATTATAATATTATAATAAAGTAATATAATTAGTATTATAATAAAGTTAGAGTTATGCACCTTGGAATGCGCACCTCCGTTCAAAGTTGAGTCCCTTTGGAGTAGAAAGTATTATAATCAGAATTTCCAGCAGATTTCTGCAGTGCAGTAAAATTTATAGAAAGAGAAATGCTTAAATCGGTGGAGTCAAAGAAGTGCGAAGGGTTATTTTCCAGTACACATTGATTCACATGAATTTTCTAGAAGAAAAGCGGTTTCAATGAATGCTCAAAAAATATTCTATCAGGCAAGGGTGTGGCCAACACAATATTACAAGGAGATCCAGTGCCTTACTCAGAGAAATTTTTCTTGGTTGGGTGTGAACCTGTGTGGATTTGCCAACTCCACCAGTGGAAGTGCACTTCATCGGCTCACCAAAACTAAGGCGTCCTCTACCTACAGGGTGGCTGAAAAGTATTGGCGCCAAGAAAACAATATTTTTTTCATCTGTGAGTCGCAATTACCTTGAGTCTGTCATTGCTTCTGGTACACAAATACATGAATAAGCAATTTCACAGTAAGTTCCCTGAGTGGCCTTTCTTGACTTTTATGCAGGCCTTTATCTTTGATTTCAAGAAATACACGGTGCGCCGCAGGTAGTCCTCATTAAATTTCACCCAGCTTGTCTGAGTTCGCGTGCTTGAAATCCTGAGTACATGTTATTTCTATTCTTTATGTTCTCCTTCACAAATACACAGTTAGACAGATTCATTGGATTCAAATGTAGACAGCAGGAGCGTCATTAATTCCCGTTGGGGAACCTGGGAACACCGATTCTGAACACGCAATGGGTGTCTCAGTACTGGAAGAGGGGAAGAGCATGTTCCTGCTCAGGAGTCCTGTTGAGGAATTTTTGATTTGGTGGGACGTTCACTTTTCTGAGAATGTCATCTTGACAGATCGTGACGTCTATTTTACCATTTTATTCTGTGAAAACCAAATGTGTCTTCTCCATCGCGATCACTCATCTCAAAACCACCACAACTCCCTGTAACGGCGAGACTGTGGCAATCCTTTTTTTTCTTGAGAGTCGGAGCTCTAAAGAATAGGTTGCTAGTTGTTCTGAGAATTGTGGACAACTTTACTAGTGATAACTTTCTCGTCAGTCCCCCACACATCTTCGTGCGGCGCACCAGGAAGGCATGGAACATTTTTCTGCATTTCCCACGTTTGACCCATCCGTTGACTTTTCCACACTAACCAGTAGATGGCTGCAAAGTCTCAACCTCTTCATGGCGACTACCCATATAGACAGCTGTGCGATTGCAGGGCTTTTCGACATCTTGCTCAGACTGACCCATCATTTTGGCTGATCCTCTTCTCTACGGTTTTAAAAGTTCTCCCTGTGATCAGTAAACGGAGACAACATATAGTTCTTTTCGCGTCAGTGGTTCCTACATTATTCCATAATTTACTGGCCTTCTGAACTGTTTTCAGAAGTGATATGGTCTTTCTTTGTATTGCTGCAGTGACTTTCCCAGAGCACGTGGAACACACAATAGATTCGTGGTGAGACCACTACTGCATATCTCCATGAAACCAAACGAGTTGTGGGTCAGAAGGAAGAGCATTCGATGATGTATCAACCATATATGGCATAGAAGTGGAATTACTTTGATACATGAGAGAGCAGAAGCGCCAAATGAAGCGCCAATACTTTTCAGCCACCCTGTATTCTTGCGACAGAGGCCCAAATGGTAACGGGCGAGGCATTTGGTAAATTCTGCTCATGGCCTGGTCCAGCTCCTGTCGAACACATTGAGCAGAGATTCATCTACCAGGTAAAGACACTTTTCTGAAATGTCGAGATTTTTTGAATATATCCAGATCTCCGCCAGTGATACAAGCAGGGCAACACTCAGTTTTATTAGGCATTGTCCACTCATCACTAAAATCAGTCCACTTTTCCGGAAAATTTCGCAATATTGTTTATTAGAGGGATTGAAGTAGATGGTGCCGCAAGTTAAGCACTGACCGGCGATGCTTTTGTTCAAAATCGACTTCGCCTGTACTTTCGCCATATTTAGTGGCCAAGAAGATTGAATGGCTACTGGTTTAGTTGCACCCAACCTAGCTATTAACATTTTTACGGAGTGTTCTAGAATTCTCGTCTCGCCTCCAGAACTATCCATTCGTTTCTAGGAACGTTCATGACCATCACCTGATTGAAGTTGGAAACTCGTACCGTTCCGGAAATGCTTCTCTAGTCACAGCTCCTGTGTGCTCACAACAAGACACACCTGGCCAAATGCAGAGCCAACACCAAATCCGGCTTTTGTCCTATTAGGGCGGAAAAAGAGTCTAAAAAATGGGAGAGCCCAAAAACCATATTTTGCCTCATCGCACAATGCCGTCTGCAGAAATCATAAGGAAGAGGAATTGAGAGAGTCTTTTCAGAGTTCGGATAGAGCAGGTCTTTCTCATTATAACCGCTCAAAGTTTGCCTGTATAGCTCCTGAAGTAATGGAATTGAAAACTTCCAAAAATTCATGACTAGACTGCGGCCATTTATTTTGGGACAACCTAATAGTTTGAAAGATGGAAAAATTAGGTGTATCCCGTGATTGGCTCCATCTTCCAGTGCATCATAATTATACGAGCACCTTCAATAAAGAAAAACAAATAAAATCATCTAATCATCCAGAAATTCCTGTCTCAGTTTTGCAATGGGGATGATAAGGGTTTTTCAGTTAGATCTCCATTGTGGCAAGGATCGGAGCCGTCTGATGCAGAACAGGCGCAGATATGGGCTCTTCACATTGCTTACCCTAGCAATCGCAGGATCCGAGCGTATGGGTCGAGATTCAAGTACCACCGACGCCTTGGTGCAAAATCCATGACTCCTACGATCTGAATGAGATACCTGAACGGTCGGGGAAGCTGTCATCATAAGAAGAGCGTCGGGTGGGACTGATGGTTTCGAACACCATTGTGCCCATCATCAAGGTTTGAGCCAATTATCGGCTCCTGTCTCTGTAATAGCGATGTAGAGACGGACTAAATAGAACGACAAGATTGCCCGCTGTCTCCTTCGACATGCTCATAGGCTCACGGAGTCAAATAGGTTTGCATCGATGCGATTTGTCAGGGAGAACATGGCGACAGACTGGTCAAAGGTACGCATAATTTTTCTGGGGCTCACGAAAGCTAGAATTCGTGTTGAGCTGTTGTCATTTGATTTGAATAAGTTCAACTTGGGTGGTCTAGATGGAAATTGGAGGGATTTCCGCAACGAGCCGCATTTCTCAGGAAGCGGTGACACATTCATGGTGTGGAGCGGCTTCTGTCTGAAAGGAGGACTCGACATCGCCTTTATTTTGACTTGAGTAAACCCATCCGACTACAACGAGCTGTTCCATATCCAGCTCTTGTTCTTCAAGAACCAGCGCAGTGGGACTCTGCTCATTTTCTGGCAGAACTACACGGCCATCTAAGACGGTCGTTAGAAGACGGCATCGTTTGTGGACAACAATGTGACCGTTATGGCATCTCTGAACTGCCAGGGCCGACTCTTACCGTGCGCTTTGGAATCTTTCATGAGGGCAAGGATGGTTCTTGAATCCCAACCAATGTGCTTGGCAATCCTGCGGTTGTTGGAATATGTAACGCGAAGAGCCCATATCAGAGCCTGTTTCGCCTCAGAAGGCTCCGATCTTTGCCACATCGGAGGCGTAATTGAGGAGCGCTTATCACCACCTATTGCAAAATTGAGAAAAATTTCCGGATGACTAGATGATTTTATTTATTTTCTACTGAGGATGCCCGTATAATTGATAATGATAATGATACATTGCAAGATGGGACCAAGCACGGACTACATTTGTTTTTTTTTCCATTTTTCAAAGTGAATAGCGAAGGTACAGGGTTTTCGGGCATGCCAAATTGACTGGTCGCAGTGGCTTTATGCCAGGAATGTGTGTGAAAGCAGACATCGCCATTTTTAGCGTACCCGTATATTTATGATACACACTGTAGGGGCAGCGCCTCGCAGGCACCGACATCTAATCGATAAGTAGCAAAACCAGTGCGGTCGCAGCTTCGGCTACTGGGCGCTATAGTTTTCGAGGACTGTAGCAACACCTTCAAAATAATGTAAATGGTACCTGGTCTACTAATCCTATGTGGACCAATATTTCTGCTTGCACATAAACAAATATGGATAGCGTTTTCTCTTTCAGGAAAATGGATTCCAAAGCGAAAGTGCCGGGGGTGAGTGGTTTTTGCCAGAGTACACACTGTATTCTGTTTTCTGTAAGAAGTCACAGTTTCAGAACAAATCTGCAACCCCTTCAACAGACAATATTCCTCCAAAGTCAGCTGGTGCATCGAAGGCGTCACCCGATCGAAAACTTGCCGGAAGATCTCCCATGAGAAGGGAGAACGGCATTACGGATGTGGTATCAAAAGGAGCCGATGTGAGTTTCGAGTGATTGTCCAGGGGCTAACCTAGCTTGCTGTAAATTTGCTGGGATGCTTCATTGTAAAGAAAGTCCAATACAATGCAGAAGTGCATACAATTGCGAGCTAACTGCAACTAATACAGTTTCGAAAAGAAATGGAAATTGATTTTGTGAAAACCCTTCACTTGAAATTTGCGAATGATTATGGTGTTGTTATGCAACTTTCTCAAAATGCGTAACACGGGTAATCTCTAGGATATTTAGATGATTGTGGTCTGCATAGAGTTGATTCAGACTGAATTCTCATTTTTATTATAACAGATACATTTTTTCACGTTTCCTGGTCCCAACAACAACATTCTATTGCTTCATACATCGCTATGCGTGCCGCAGACCGTAGATAATATGTACAGTCCTTGTCAAAAAAGACGGATTGTGCTTGCGGTATCTTAGCGTTGCGACTGCAGAATCGCGGCGGGACCAACTCGACCCTCTCACGATGGTGCAGTCACGCAATCCCTCCATTTTTTCGACAAGGACTGTACAAGGTGCTCACTTGTCCGCTGCGACAGTCGACTGCAAACTTCCCACTGCCACGATGTATGAAGCATTGGCTTATTCATTTTGTGGCCTTTTGGAGCAGCAAACTCTGGATAATGCCTGATTCAAGACGATTGGGAGTTTCGTTTAAAAATTATGAATCGCGAGCCACTTGACCCCTGTGAAGCGACGAATGAATGTAGAAGTCAGGCCAGTAATGAACTTTCCCACCCGAGAATCCGGTTGTCTTAGTGAAAGAGGGTCTAACAGATCACTCCTTTCAGACCTGCGGAGACCGAACGTGTGGCCACGATGGTGATTTTTCGACGTATGCTTGTATTACACCGGGAAGAGGACTTGTAATAAACGAAGACAAACAGACGCAGGTGCGATCTACTGTACTTGGTTTTCTCACTAATTCTGGATCAATCTGCTTCGTATGCACAAGAAGCCATGACATAACTTTGATCTGCAGATAATCCCGAAAAACTCAAGTTTTGGTATTGGTTTTTTTGGGAAATCTTTAAAAGTTTTGTATCTTAGAGCCAATTTAGAGAAAATGAGCAGTGTACCTCAAGCTCGCCTTGATTACGTTGATCATCTTAATTCGTACTTACATGTGCTAGGCCATCGAAGCGCACAATTGCGTTTTTTTTTTCAACTCCTTCTACTTCAAACCTGTGTATCCACAGAATTTTCCGAAGAATGTCGTTCCTTCATTACAGACATCACTTGAAGATTTTTGTCTCGAAAACGAGCAGGCGAGCAGCGACATGTGTTCAAGCGTTGAGTTGCACTGTCGTGATTATCCCAAGAAGGTGAACATACACAGTTTTGCTGAATACTATTACATTTGACCTCAACAACGTTGACGCCCCTCAGAGTTTCAAACGAAGAATCCGTGATTATATATACGACGAAGACCATGGACTCTGTTACGCTGATGATTTATCCGGTGAAGAATACGATACTGATGAATACGAAAATGCTAAGGTGGATTTCGCTCTCCAATACACTACGTTCTTTTCACAGTTCCAATTTGGTTTATTTTGCCATTCGTGGAAATTTTTGGATTGGATTAGATCCTATTATATTTGAACCAGCCTGACCGTCCGGCTGACGCCGGACTCTCAGGCTTCTTTTCGTGCTCGCTTCGCTCGCGTTGAATTCATACGGCATCTCTTTCACACCACACCGGCCATTCCTCATTTGTCAAAACTCTCGTTTTTTGCACCTTTGAGGTTTCCGGCTCTGAAGCGCCTTCTCCACAGCTGTGCGACGGAACAGCGACGTCTTTCCTTGTGTAGGAGCGTTGCATCCGTCTCCAGGAGTTTCCCCGCTTTTAGAGCAGACGCCGGCGCCCCTCACCTAATCGTTGGACCGGTTTCCAGGCTGTCTCCCAATTTTGGACGCCGGTGCATTCTTATCACAGCGTTGGACCCGTATTCAGGCATATCCCCGCTTCTGGACGCCGGCGCACCCTTATCACACCGTTGGACCCGTCTCCAGTCGTTTCACCACTCCCAGACGCCGGTGCACCTTTCTCCCAGAGTTGAACACGTTTCTAGGTTTGTCCCACCACTTTTGGATGCCGGCGTACCGTTTCCGCAAAAGTGTACCCTTTGCATAGCGTTATCGCCCCTTCTGGGCCCCGGCCCAGCCCTACAGCGTCACCCCTCGTCCGTGTCCTTCTTCGCCTTCCTGGCTCCTCCTCTTCGACATAAAGAGATCCTACCCATCTCCTCCCTTTTATAGTGTCTGGGCTTATCTCATTCATTCCAACTGTGGTAAACACAACTGTCGGTCCTTAACATGTCTGAACATGACAAAAGTGGCCCAAAACACCTGTAAATCGAGGTAAAAATTGAAATTTGCAACCTTTTCGTACATAACACGACGCGCTGAACACGACGGTGCCGTTAGTTTTTGGCGGCAAGGCCTGGTTCTCGTGCACACACACACACACACACACACACACACACACACACACACACACACACACACACACACACACACACACACACACACACACACACACACANCACACACACACACACACACACACACACACACACACACACACACACACACACACACACACACACACACACACACACACACACACACACACACACACACACACACACACACACACACACACACACACACACACACACACACACACACACACACACACACACACACACACACACACACACACACACACACACACACACACACACACACACACACACACACACACACACACACACACACACACACACACACACACACACACACACACACACACACACACACACACACACACACACACACACACACACACACACACACACACACACACACACACACATGAAGTGCCAATTAATAAGAAGTAAGATTACAGATGCATTACTATCAGAGTAGGACTTGGATTCTCCAAAAGATATTATAGATGGAGTGGTGTGTCATAACGTTACGTTCATTGTCTTTCAACACACTCGCCACCTTACACCCTCGGCATGGTGTGGCATGTGGGACACGGGCGGTCCCTTAAGCACGCGTTTGTGACCAACCGGTTGTGCATGCGGTCCCACACGTGTCAACCAGTTGAACACATTGTCTCCAATGTGTTAGTGTCCCTTGTTTACACCACAGAGCTTCCTTTTCTATTAAATACATCTTCTGACGTTGGAATTCAGGTAGGTGCTGACGATATCAAAATTTACAGTAGTTAAGATACTACGACCTGCTCTATGGTGCGTGCATCACCGCAGTCGGCTGTTAGTGAATTGCGTCAGTGGACAACCAACTAAACCCTAACAAGTCATTCACGCTGCAGTTTGGCGCAAGTGGCTCTTTGTCAGAGTCTATGAGTTCGCTCGACAACCTTTAAAACAATGGAGAATGACGAATAACCTAGATATTCTATTGGGCTACTCCTCGAAGTTCTCTGGCTATAATGAGAGAATTGTGGTGGAAGCTTATTCCGTACAACTTTTCGTGATCTTCCGGATCTTTTTTTCTTAGCAATGGTCTCAAAATCCTGAGAAAGCTGGACCATGTTTTGATTTGCTGCGTATGGAATACTGCTCACAAGTTTGGAACTCATTCATGAAGAGCGGACTCGGAAAAATTGAGAAAGTGCAGAGAAACGACCACGTCTAGTTTACTATTGGATGAAATACACTCGTCATTACATACCAGATTATCCTCCTCGCTCTGAAGCGTTGTCGATCAGCTCTCCGCTCCAAAGGCGAATATATGCGGGCTGGGCCTTTTCTTTCGTGCATCATCAAGGAGGTGAATTTGGCGCCAATACTAGCTCTTCACAGCTACCTGCAGTATAACATGTGGATTCAACATTAGGTATCCGAGCCTACACAAGGGAAGAGAAGTGCACATCTTCAACTCTTCTTTATGCGTATAGCGAGTTGACTTCGATCACTTCATATTCATGTTGTTCTAAAAGAGAAAAGCAGAGTGCCTTAACCGAGAGGAGTTTACATTCTACACTACTTGGTTTGGAGTTTCATTAATAGGTATGCTTTTAATTTCAGCAAGCGGCATCCACCAGGTACTCGGCGGCATGACGGTTATGGGCTTTCCACGTACTACATTATTAGTATGGACCATTACTGTGTTTCGTTCTTTTCCGTTACTTTTTGTTGTTTTGTACAGTAACACCTCTCCCAAGTTTGTCAGCACTGCTTGCTGCTTGCATTGCTTTAGCCTGCCACTTGTAACTTACACTCTTTGGATACTCCCATATTCCTTCATTGTTGATACTACATATTTCCTCTGGCACTCGTTTACATACTCCAATGCTTGTGACCCGCTAATGAACACTCGAAATCCAAGGAAGGGGTGTCTCCAGGTAGCCGGAAGGGTCCACTATCCACCTTGGTGCGCATGGGAAGTCAGACCATTTACCCCAGCTCTACTCGTTCTCATAAGCTACTCGGATGTAATGTATATCACACAATTACTTCAATCATACCTTGGTTAATTTACGCTATAGTGAGCAAAATAATAACAGCTTACTACTCGTCCAGATTTGATCATCACAGTAGGACGAGAGCTCTCTACGGCTGCTATCCGGCTTCTGCCTTTTGCATATATCGAAGTATTCCCTACAATTTAAGAAGAATAAGATAACGTATATGCGGTTTTCATAATTGCGTTGTTAATTTACTTTTGATGGAGCACCATGAGTGCGTATGAATGAATGAATTGATAAATAAATAAATGAATAAAGTGGAGCTGCAACGCAGCATGTCCTACGTGCGATCTTGCCGTTTCCACTCTAAAAGGTAACTCATTGGAGTGTTCACTTGTTCTCCGTGTGCCCTAGTATGTAGTTCAACGATAAGTAAGCTCATTATTGCGTGGAAGTAGGTCTAAGTGAAATCCTCGTTTCTACCAACACAGCCCTCTTGAGGACCTGATTTTCTTTATCCGTTTTCAGCTAGCCTTTTCTCCCAAGTTTATGTCCAAAATTTTTACCTCTTATAGATTTTGTCATGAATTCATTCACCAACAACCAACCATGTAACCTACATACTCAGCTCTCTCTTGTCGCAGAACTTTGCATCCTGAGGCTCAAGGAACTCAATAATTCCCCAAGTAAACACCAGTTTTAGAAAACTAGGAAAGAACGAAAAAGAATAGTTTTTGAGAAAGTGCGGAGCAACCTTGTGATATTGAAGGCATATCTGGAATACGAGGCTCAGTTTGATGACCTCCGCACGGAGTTTTCAATCGATGACGTTACTGATCCAGATAAACTATTGGATGAGTGGGAAAATGTGGAGGTTAGCCGTTGGCCTCTTTTTTCTGGGATATGCCTCTCACAGACTCAGTCATTTTCAGTTCACTGCTCCTGCAATGTTCTCCACACAAAATCGTCTATCGATGCTACCATTTGATGACGATTTGGAGTCTTTGTACAGCAAAGCTGAAGACATTTTTAAGCGAATGAACGTTCAAGGCCAAGAGAAAGGTCATGTTGAAGTTCTAAGAGAAATGAGCGAGAGAATTAAAGTAAGCTCCAAGTTAGGCTTCTGGACTATAGCTCCTTAGCGATAATAAACAAATTCAAGGCACACAGCGTTGAAGAGGAACAGGTGATTTCCAGACAGTCTTCTTCTCCAAAAGAAGTAAGCCTCACATAATAAAATTTGTTTGCTATTTCTGTAGTACTTTTTCCTTTTTCTCGCATTGTTCAACAAATTCTGAGTTTTTTCCTGTTACTAGACACATTTTCGCTAGAAAAAATGTGAAGAGAGAACTTTCGAAGTTCAGGCTAATTGCATTCTTGCTAGTATGTGCAAATTGTTTAAGGACTTTCTGCGCAATCCTAACTGTGCTACTCCTATGAATTCCCCTCCACCACACTCAGCACTGATCTCCTCGCCAGAATGTCAGGAAGAAGGGGATGGAGGAAATCGTCTGGGAACCATAACGGAATACAGTATTAGAGATGAAGGTTTCGCTGGGGAAGCTTTCGTGCCTCACGGGTCTGATCTACAGAAGGAGAACGATTTTGAAGCCGATTGGGAGCAGCCGCGTTCCCTTAATTTGTCGAATAGTCGGGTTAGTAGAGATTCTCTATACGTTTCCGATCGACCTCCTCTTCATTCATTATCCGCCAAATTTTCTTAACTCAATTCTGTTAAGATTCTTGGACATCACGGCGAGTCGCTCATAACGCAGGGTGATGACATTGCATTGTTCGAGCATGGTAAGTTTACTTTTATTCGGTGAGAATGACTCGTGATTTGATAAGGCATGAACAGGTCCTGCTGACCCATTTATGACTTCAGCGCTTTTCAGCACGCCTATCAGAATGTTATACACGATTTACACAGTTGTTTCTAGCGATTGCTCTTTTTGGCGCATGTCTGAACAGACAGCCCTAGTTTTCCAAAGAGGAGAGCCTCGGAAACGGGGTTTTTCATCATTGCGTGAAGAATAATGAGTACTACTGTGTGACTTTCCTGGAAATTTGCTCATGCTCGCGGGACAGTGTAAAACACTTATCGATAACTAGACGGTGTGCCCGGCTTCGCTCGGGTGTTCATTACTCCCGGCTGTTTAACGCTGATAGCCGGGGCTAATGAACGGCTAAACACAATGTAAAATTAGATGGCGGAATGCCTTAGGGTATTTGGGGTATTAAGGGGGTATTTATTTTTTCCATGGTTTCCGAAATGGCACTTGTGATAGCTTTCTCCATTGGCTCTCTATATTTGTTTGCAACCCTGTGCTCGTCTAGGCCTACAGCTAATTGTTGTGGTATCCTACTCAACCCCCTCAAAATGTCCTCCATAATGGACTCGCAGCTTTCTATCCCACTTCCAGATCTTACCTGATTCCGAACGGTAACCTGCTCTCCGTTCTGTTCCGTCGCTGGCGGCGCCCTAGTAGTACACACCTCGACTCTGGAATAAAAATACTTTTGAGGTGATTCTTCTGCCAACAAGTCTCGTTCCACACGACCTATTGCGGAAGGATCCATTTCTTGGTGTCCCTTCGTGGAGTCTGAGCCCTAGACAGGTCGTTTTGTCGAGAATCTTGCACTGCGAACTATTTGTTCTTTCCGAAAAAATTTTTTTGTTGTGGGAGGTCCGGATGGCCTATCTATTTTGGACCGGTTCGGCCCCCATGTAATATATAGGCCTCTCGGCGTCCGACCGCAAGGTAAACACGAAGGAAGAGTTCGGGAAAAGAATTTATTTTCTTCAAACCAACAAAAGGCAACCGGGTTTGAGGAACACGGAGAAAACAATAAAAAGGGCCACACAGGCCTTGTGGGCAAGGGCAGGTGAGCTTGCCATCCACCGGCGAGGTGAACTGTGGACTGCTGTGAAGTTCCGGCCGCCTCCTCATTCCATGTGTTGGTCAAACTGTGACCTCTTCGGTGGGGTCGCTCCATGATCTTCTTTCCACACAGGTTCAACGAAGAGAGAAAATGGAGATCAATAAAATTGACAAATCAATAATTCGATAAATTAAGTGGTTTTCATGTTCGTGTCCAGCGTATTCAGGAACCGCAGTATACATGTCCCCACCGACTCCCGGGCAAAAACAGCGGAAAATCAATAAAATCGATAAATTAGTAGATCGCACAAAATGGTTGCCATATTCGTGTTCAGCGTATTCAAGAACCCCAATATATTATTCAGGAATTAGACATGTCCTCACCGACCACCGTGCGAAAATAGCGAAAAATCAATAAAATCGATGAATCGATGATTCAGTCAATAACCTAAGTAGCCTAAAACCCCCGAATGCCCATGGGGGACATGTGTGCAAAGTTTATTCCCGATCGGTTGACTGTCCGCGATTTCTATTCGTTACATACATACACACACATACATACAGACGTTCACCTTACTTCTCATTAATTGGCAGTTCATGTGTGTTGGTGTGTTGGTGTGTGTGTGTGTTGGTGTGTGTATGTGTGTTGGTGTTGGTGTGTGTGTGTGTGTGTGTGTGTGTGTGTGTGTGTGTGTGTGTGTGTGTGTGTGTGTGTGTGTGTGTGTGTGTGTGTGTGTTGGTGTGTGTGTGTGTGTGTGTGCGTGTGTGTACACGAGAACCGGCCATCAAAAAAGGAAAATACCTACACCATCGTGTTCAGCATGTCGAGTCGTGTACGAAAAGATTGGTTGCAAATTTTGATTATCACCTTGAATTACAGGTGTTTCGGGCCACGTTGGATGGAATACCACCCTGTGTAATGCCACCCTCAGTTCCAAACACGCCATGAACCGCTCTTTTGAAATTATCGAAGGAGTTAGCAGTCAGTCCACGCTAAATAATACTAAGGAGACAACATTTCTGACTAGCCCACTTGAAAGTACTAAGTACCTAGTTGGAACTAACTTTAATATTATTTTTAAGGGGAGATTATATAAGCATGAAATATGCAACAATGCATAAGTCGGAGAATTTTATGAATTTATTGAACGCGTGTACATTTCAACAACAGAATGGTTTTAAAAATGACATTTGCAGGTTCGAAGACCGCTAGGTCGATCAGTGTATTCAGTGTAAGACAATCGATGGAACTTCGACGCTTCCATCACGTATTGTTCACTTACCCAGACTCCAGTGCTGACAAGGTAACGAAATGCTCAAAATAGCAGAAAAAAAAACGTAATATTTGATGAGAGTTTCTTGACCCACTTTAAATCCGATGCACAGGATTAGAAAATGTTGAAATAGACCACCAGCCTGCTAACGATTTTCTCTCAACATTTTCATCACTGCAACATTCAACAGGAACCTTCTTAGGTCCTACTCACTGGGTCATTTTTCGGCTGGAAGATGTCGTTACCTATGCAGCGTGAAGGGTAAGGCTTTTTTCCATCCTCATTCACATTTGAGTCTTGAATTGCTGTAATTTGCTTTGTCAAGATTTTTAACGATTTACAGTGGCGGCCACATATTTAGCACGCTGCCAATTTTGGGCGATCAACTGATGAAAATATAAAATCTGTATCTCAGGATTGGAATGAGCTATCAGGACAATACTCGAGAATGTGATAAGGCATCGTATTCTCCTTCCCGCCTCAATTTTGTTGCTCCGGGAAATGCTTCTGGATGTGGTTGCACGCATTGAGAGCTAAAAATGCAGTGCTTTTGGAAATCTTTTAGTTTCTCTCCTATATGACTTTATTGGATCTGGGTAAAATGTGATTTTATACTCGATATAATTGCGTGTTTTGCCATAGTAGTTTCGATGAGCAGTTTCTCACCTAAGGGGAGATCGGAAATAATTAACATGAGTGAAAAAATGGTGGAAAAAGGATTCGCGGCGATTCCAAGGATTAACCGGGCATTTCCAGCCGCGGATTTTTTTCCGATTTGTATTGCTAACAGACAATCAGATACTAGAAGGAAGATTACGGAGCTTGCTTTATTAGCAAGATTCATAAAAATGAAATTTTTGACGAAATTTACAAGTTTGTTTCTGTCTCTGGCTCCAGCCGGTGCGTAGAGTCCGGCAAAAACGTTTATAGGGAAATGTTGAAGGGAAACATGCTCAATCTGAATCACCACTTCGTTCCCTTTCGTAGCGAGATACACGAATTCTACACAGAATTCAGGTAAACTGACGAAATTGAACTTTTATTTTTTTAATCCAGTTTGAACGGAGTCTGTGCCCATGGTAAGCAACAGGAAGGAAGCCCTCATAGTGTCTCAACACATACTGGAACTTGGTTTTGATTGCTCATCATAAGGCTGAGAAATGCAAAAAAATTCAGTCGGCCAAAATCGTGGGTGTGCTAAATATGTGGCCGCCACTGTATATAGGAGGATTCTTCTGTAGGCTACGTACAACTTTGATATCACTCTTCCTGCTCTATTGAAACCTATACGTCTGCTACTCAAATGTCTTCTCTGACCGACTCGGTGCTGATATTCTCTTTATGGAGTTATCTGTGATCCCAATCAACACAGCCGGACTCAGTGGAGTTTTGTCCAGTCCAAACTAGATGCGGGCGTTAATTGCCCGTCAAATGCTGGCAACAATATGCATAGGTAGCAAAAATATCGCGTGCAGCCGCAAAGAGCCGGTCGAAAACGCGTGCGTCTCACCTGCGTAGTGAGCTGCATGAGGGCTGCGACTGGGCCTATTCTTCGTCACATGGACGCATGCGCGTCGCAATGAATGCGCTCTTGAAAATCTTCATGGCATGTTTTTGATATGTTGTGACTTTCAGGAAAGTTTTCCGCCTGTCGATCACGCTGCCTGCCGGAGAGCATCAGTACCGATTCCAAGTTCACCGTCATTCCGTGCGAAGAAAGGCTCATGGGCTATAAAAATATACGACTAGTTGCTGAAGTTTATTCGATTGATCTGCTAATTTTCGAAAAACCTTATTCCGATGTATCGGTATCCACGGCCTCATCTTTTGTGGTAGGACAATAATAAATGTTTTTGGTACGAAACTCGATAAAGTTTTGCACAAACCATGTTTTTCTCTTCTGCAAGTTTGGACTAGTTTCGCTTGTGCTATCGAATCATTTCGTTCCGTTTAAAGGGGTTTTTACAGTTTTGACGCGTCGCGCCGCGTCCTATGCCTAAGCATAGAGCGCGGCAACGCAGTGCGAGCTGGCGCGAGCTCGCTGCGTCAAATGCCGCAAGGGGGGCCTTGTACACCTTTTCCCGCGGCGCGTCATTTTGCGAGCTCGCACTGCGGGCTGCGGCAAGGAATGCTCGGGGGCATTCTTTGCCGCTGCGGCAACGCGGCAAACCAGTTGTTCTTCACAGTTGCATGCATTTTGAGCGTTTTTCTTGTTTCATGTTTGTTTTTTCTAAGCGATTTCTCTCATAAAACTTGTGCTCACTTTTCGTGACAGTTATTTCGCTGTTTTACATAGGTTTTACTAACTATTTCGCTGCATTTCAATGCTACATTTCCAGTCCTTTAATTGCGGCAACCTGCGACGTTTGCCGCAACCCTAGCGCGAGTTCAAATGCGAGAATTCAGCCCGCAGTGAGTGGTTTCTCGCGCCGCGCCGCGCCGCAACTTGCTAAAAACTGTAAAAACCCCTTAACGCTCATTGCATACTTCAGAGCAGCACCGGCGTTCGAAGAAAATGAATGAAAATGATGAGAACGAAGTGTCACATGTTCTTAAATCTTATCGCACAATTTGCTATGGATAGCGTGTCGGCGTAAAAGCAGTTGTACAAAAACTGTTGGTGATGAACGATCGCGGCGACTGCATCGCTATGAAGTAAGCCATAGCCCTAAGACTGTGGTTGTACTCCCTGGTGTGATCAGCGCATCTGAAACGATGGAGCCCATAAAGGCGACGGAAAATCTGGAGGCAAATCGGCTGCGGCGCAGGCTGATTTGGCTGTTTTAAATAAAGCTAGTGAAGAAACTCACCGAATGGAAAGGTTTTGATGGTAGAGGGGATAAAGTGTGTAAAAGAACGTAAGTAACAAATAAAAAAAGTAAGTAAGTAAAACGTAAGTAAAAAATGAAACAATCAAATGCAACGGTTATAGCTGGTCGAACCGGTGTATGCAGCTGAGTCTTCCGCGCCGCCTCCAAATTTCCCATCCGACTCATTGGCCACACTGCTTCGGATGGACTGTACGTCATCTAGCATTGCTGCTGACTAGGCGGCTTCACTTCTTGTACGAGTGTAGATGGTCCCGACATCGGCGGTTGCCCGTCCACAATCGATAGGTATTAAAAATACTGTCGATCAAGCGACGGTAATGCCAGTTTAGTTAGTTTCACTGGGGATTCCGCATCCCACGCAACTCATCTGACCATCCGCTGTGCCGCGGTTTCCATAGGGCTTTAACCGAGGAGACCCCCGGTGGGCTCTAGTCTCCATCTAGCCAGTGGCAAGACTGAGGTGTTCACAATTGGCAGTCGGCTCGATGCAATGGATAACAGTTTCAGCAACATCTTCAACAAACATGCATGAGGCGAAACGCGGGATAGGTGGCAATGGGGAATCGTGGGCAACTGGTGGCAAATGGATTCCTGGGGATGGGCCGAACACCGCAATCGGGGAATAACCAGGAAAGAGTGGTGGGCTCACCGTCAAGGTGAGGGTGGGGGAGGTGCACTGTCGGTTAACGGTGGGCCTACGGGGCCCCAAATGCTCAGAGTAGAAGACCACACATGCAAACTGGAAACGCTCTCTTTGTTCAGATTATGTTAATTGTGGATCTCCTTCCGACTTACCTAGCCGCTAGAAGACGTCTGTCCTCCACTTTGTCCGCTTTCCCCTCCGGGCACTTTAGAGTAGCTTCCGGTTTGATGTAGAGTTGCTTCTAACACTTATTTTCGACTTTCATGTTTCCATTGCCCTAACCAAGTACTTTCCACCGAGATGCGATTACTCATTATTTTGCTCTCGAGACGCACTCAGAGAAATAAATGAGCAAAGAGTCAAGTGAACAAATAAATAAGCAAATGAATAAATGGAGAAGTAGATACCCTACCATTCTAACCACGTTCTTGGTTCTGACATATCAACTATTCTCTGACTCGTGTGTTGTGCATATGCACCAACCGAATATAAAAGAGGAACTTTAATATTGCGAATCTTTTTTAGAGTTGAGCATATAGCAAAAATAAAAACAAACAACACAATCGGTAAACGTAAAACAATCCTTACGTTTTCGAATAGCAGTGATGAAGTTCTATAATGCACAGGCTAAGGCGTAAAAATAAAATAGAAACTTGATACAATGGTTGCACAACCTTCAACAGTACAACCTCTGCATTTTTGTACAGAATCAGGAAAAGTTTCCTGTTGTTCATTTCGTAGTGTCATGTGCTACCCAAGTTCCTAACAATGTTTCAGTCTGAGGAAACTCGAAAATTTCAAAATGCACAGAAAAACATCTCTGCCTAAGGCTAGCATTGGAGCAAAGCCCTTTTGAACGAACGGACGACGGTCTCACAGAATCTGAAAAAGAATTCCAAGCGCAAGTCAGAGCTGGACAAGAGAATGAAGATGCACTCTGACGTCAATGCTTTCCGAATAAAATAATCTTGAGAACTTACACTGTTCTATTAGTGAAATCGGCAAAATAATTCAGCTTGATAGGATGTATCATGATGAGATCCGGCCGGTAATACTCTCTCCATTGGTAACGCAAAGTTTTCGGCACATAGGCGAATTTTTCTTGTGGGATTCTGCAAAGATTCGTTCACTCAAGAAAACTTCATGTGTCTGGTTGGGAGTTATTGCAGAAAGTTATCGGCTATGTATGTGGCAGCTTCGAAAATATCTTGCTGAATCGTGGGAACGTCATGGTTTGGAGTCTCCTTTGTCTATATTCTCACAGAAAAATGATGAAAAAAAAGAGAAACAAATTGATAAACGTATTAAAAGCAATTCCATTACAGTGTGAGGCTGTCGGTATACTCCTCGAGAAGTATAGCACCTAGCATCGCTGTCGCCTGGGCGACTTCATTTTTTGATACATATTGATTGTGGGCGGTTCGGTATCGGCGACTGGCCGTTCACAATCGATACATACTAAAAATGAAGTCGCGGCGACGATGGCGATGCTGGGTGCTATACTCCTCGAGGAGTATACCGGCAGCCTGAGTGGAGGATTTATTAATAAATCCTTCTTTTACAATTCCTTGGAGTGATCGGGCTATATTCTGTTTTGTTGATCTATAATTACCAAAAAACTTTCAAAAACCTACTGGAGATGTCCTCGTTTTCCAGCATAATAGACATGGAAAGAAGATACCTGTTATGTGGCACGGTTTGAAGAAGCTTGTTCATGGTGAGCTCGACGAACAAGTCACCTTTGAAAAATACTTCTGCAGCTTCTGCTAAGTATGCCAATCTTTTTTGTGGAACGTAGAAACTGGAAAACAATATAATCGCAAGGAGCTCCTTTATTCACTGAGGAAACTTCTCACAAATCACTCAGTGTCCAGCCATTATCGTCTCTGATGTGTGAAGCTGCATCTTCTGTGTGACCTTGTGCCAGAAGCTCAAAGAGGATTCATTCAAGAAGCTTCGCAAAACATTTGGAGAAAATCACAATCGATCTCAAGGAATAGTGAATGAAAAGTTCAGATGGGGACGCGTTTCGAAGAGGAGTTCATAGAAAATGTAAAAACGTCAAATATCAACAGCTGTCTAGTATTCTGTGAGTTTGATCTGAAAAGTACTTACTCCTTTCTGGTAGCATGACCACAACTCTTTGATTTTCTTGTTCTTCTGGTGCATTTCTCGGAAGAGTCGTTCAGCACGCCTAGCAGCTTTGTATCCTGAGGAAAACTACGTTTACATTAAAACCTCGGAAGATGGAAGTTGATGGATCTGCCATTTGCAAAAAAGATCTCTCTGT
This sequence comes from Ancylostoma ceylanicum, assembly GCA_000688135.1. Lineage (NCBI taxonomy): Eukaryota > Metazoa > Nematoda > Chromadorea > Rhabditida > Ancylostomatidae > Ancylostoma > Ancylostoma ceylanicum. The sequence goes on from JARK01001512.1 coordinate 116,481, forward strand.
TAATATCTCACACTTGGTTTTTTAAGAAGACCAAGCGTGCGAGCATGCGCCTTCACCACGCATTGAACGTCCTCTCCAGGTATGAGGCCAATTACAACGTAAGTCAACTCACCATACGGGGTAAGCCACCAGGCGGAGGGATATCTTTGCTTAATAACCCAGACAGGATATTGTATCTCATCAAAATCGAACATGTGCTGCCAAAAATGGAAGATAGCATCATCTGCGCTGATAAAATACCCTTAATGTTTCCGCAATTTTAATAGGTTTCTATCAAGATTTGGCGACCCGAAACTCACCTCGAATATTCCGAAGCCTTAGCTCTCTGATCTTAGCTAAACAGTAGTACAAGAAAACACCTCGGACTATCTCCGCAGCAGATACGTGAATGTAATTGAATGGGTGAATCATTTCTGGATATAGACCTGCAAAAAATCTAAGAAGAACTGCTGCAATTACTACGTTTTGAGCTAAAATGTTACCATCGTCAATGTGTTCGCGTGGCTCCCAAGTGCCGCAAAAAATTGTCATTCCGAAATAGGGTTGATATAGACGTTGCAAAAGCCCCATACCTCTCTTGCGTTGGTAGTTATTGATTATCACTAATGCCTGAAACCCAGTATGTTCAGATCAGAGACATAAATCGAGGAAAGTCGTACTATTATGTTATGGTTCGACTAGTCTGGCTATCCGGGCCATGCTGAATACTCAGACTTTGCTACGTAGTGTTCGCCTCCCCCATATTAATTTACATCGGTTAGAGATCGAACTAACTGACAGCCATAATTTCTCAGTAAGAAATAGAAGGAAGTCGCAGCAATGTCTTCTCCTTTTCATTGCCTCTTTTTAAAGGTTATTGGATTTATTGCTTTGTCTAATGGGCTACTCACGGCAAAACAATTTGCAATGCAAATGCAAAAATGCAAATGCAATTTTTTATTATGGATTGAAATATAGTAGGGTGTATGTAACAAAATCAACATGAAGCAATTACTAGAAATCGTGCATTCATTGCATCATCCAGAAGCCACATATTTCCAGGGGTAGGAGGGATGAGGTGAACGGTGAACCACCCTTAATCTACAGCTGTCACATAATCTAAGAATAGTCTGCTTCTTAGGCGACACGAAATTAGGAAGAGATTAAAAGGCCAGCAAAGCAATGAACATCAATTACATCAAGAGAATTCATTCAAACATCTCTCTCGCTATGACGAATGAAGCAAAAATATTTTAGGCCCGTCGAACAATCAGCAACCACACCCGTTCAGAATCTCTGAATGTCAATGCTTGATGGAATTTTATGCCTGTTCGACACTTTGTGACCCCTACCTGGTTGTCTTCTTTTTAAAATCGCCGAAAGATAACGTTGCGCCATTATCTGGCTGCCCGTTGCGAAGATCTTTTTGAAACGAAAGCATTTGCAAGGTTTGCAAGATTATGGCCTGCTTCCGCTGCAGAAATTGTTAGTTTTGGTTCATTTTTATTTTTTCTTGGTTTTACAATGTAATCATGGCATTTCATAATTTTTGTAACCCCATGAAAAAGTAGATTAAAAAGCTGGACGAGATTCGTGACTGTTTTATTTCAAGGTAGAAAAAAACTAGTTTCTCACATAAATACAGTCTGTTAGCCCAGAACGTGCACCAGTGGTGACTTTGTCCGCAATCGCGACCGCAGTGGTTTCGGGCGGCCGATCGACCTTCCCGATCCATTTTTACACTTTTTTTTAGCAAGTTTTGATCTGTTTTTGGTATGTAGGCGATGTGATTCCTTCCATTTTGATGTTTAGATACCGTTTCCGACGGGAGCGGCCGATCTGCCGGCCGATATCACTGCGGTCGCAATTGCGGACGAAGTCCACACTGGTGCCAGGCCCCAGCACGAGCTTGTCTTGGGGTCGGAGCGAAAACGAAGCCCCCTTTGAAAATAAAGGATTTTACGAAGCCCCTCTTGAATCTAATCGCAATGGAAGTTACCACGAAATGTTTACGAATGAGGTTTCATCTTCAGAAACTCTCCGAAATCATGACAACGCCGACTGAAGCTGTAGTTATAGTCGTCAGAGTCCGACCGATCGGAGAACGGAAGTACGTACCGATCCTCGTCGAAATCCAACGCGTCGGATTCCGAAGAGCATCGATATGCATACCAGTTTATTGTCCGATCGGGCCGGTGTCCGACGCACTATAAATCTATATATAACGATACAACAAAAGGAAGAAACTCCGAACATGGTAATAAATCACACTAGTTATTTGCGAATTAGTACCAGCAAAGCAAAACGTGACACGATAGCGAGTAATGGCAACGAAAAGCACACTAGACTACAAGGAAACCCTAAAATGGACGAATACAAGTAGATAACGGCAAATGAAGAACAAGCTGATGTTAAAGGACCGTGTTAGCGGTGGAGCGCGGCAGAAAAAACACAGTTCGTAAGTTATGGAAAATCGGAGAAGTTGATAAACACTGATAATACAAGCCCATGAGTGGCACTTTGTGGGGTGTTGGATAGCGAATGGAAAATAGTACAGGTGCATGAAAAATGGATGGAAACTTATGCGTTCTGTAGGAGAAGTATGCTCACGACAGGCTGAGCTAGGACTCAGCCTGTCCTTGACAAGCTGGCCACTTTACCGAGCATACAATTTCTTAGTTCGCATAAGTTTAGCCTCATTTTTCAAACACTTATTGTGGGTACGTAAGCGCCTCTTCACCCTCAATTTGGTGCCAATCCGTGAAGTCTCGACTTAGCTAGGGCCTTGCAGCTTCAGCTTCATGCACTAAACAGCAAGCGCGCCTCTCCCACTGCTCCTTCATGATCCTGCGCCTGCAGCGTTTCCGCCTCGCACCCCATACGAAGCCCTTTTTGCTTTTTGCCCCTCTTACGAAGCCCAGCTTGCCCGACGACAAGCCGCGCTGGGGCCTGACTGGTGCACCTTCTGGGCTAGTAGACTGTATGTAGGCTTTAAGTGAGTAAAGTGCACATATGGAGCAATACGTTATTCGCGAGAGTGTGCTCAGCAGGTTGACGGTACGACGCGTAGGACCGCGTGCTCAACCGGTTGGACACAAATGCGTGCTTAATGTAGCGCCCGTGTCCCACGCGGCATACAATGTCGAGAATGTAAGGTCGCGAATGTGTTAATCATTTTCATAACAGTTCGATACGGTGTAGTACAGCGTTATCATTATCGCGATTGCCTTCTTTTACGTTACAGTGGTGGATCTACATAAAACTCACCGTGTCCTCGTTATTTCTCAAGATGGGGTCGCTCGCATGACTATGTGCTAGCTGAGATGGCGATGGATAATTGCAACTTGTTTCTATAATCTTGGGCATTGAATTTCTATTATTCATTGTATGTGGAATAAAAATCCAACCAAATCCGGCTTTTAAGCACCAATCATCCAGTGCTTTGAAAGCTTCAATTTTCTTGGAGGCAGTTTCCAGGTTCTGCAAAAAAGTATCAGAGGCATTCGGGAAGCAAACCCTAACGAATAACTTCATTATCTTCACCGATTCCACCCTTGACTTGTGAGTGGAGGAAGCAAAATCGATGCCAACTGGGCGACAGTTTTGCCCTTTCGTGTTCTCATTGTACATGAATGCACACTCCAAATTCGATGTCGATATCGCAGGAAATTTGTACCTGATCATAATATTTGGCATCAAATACTTAGAAACAGCACAAGCCAAAATCCTCGACTCGGAGCTGAGGTGTGGGTGGTAAGATATAGAGTGAGCACATCACAAATGTGAGAAGAACACAAGGAATGATGACCTACCTGCAGGGAAACAAGAATCGCCGTCGCGGTTACGCCGGTCTTTCATCGACCCGACGCGCCAGTTAACGCTATCGCGGTGGGTGGTCTGGCGCAGTGCACGCTTGCAATACGTAGCATTCACAGGGTTTTGTGGCGGGAAGCACGCACATACCGCGGCGGAGCACTCGTCCACACTTTCGACGCATGGTAAAGAGCGCCTTCATTTCTTGCATTTCTCGCTCCTTTCACGCAGTTTCATCCCTGTATAGGAGTTTATTGTCCCGGAAAATCCCGAAATTCGGGGATATCTCCAACGCAAAAGTATCAGCGGGTGCTGCCTTTGATGGTATATTCGGCTGAAGCAAATCTTCTGATATTCCTTCGTTTTGCTGAGAGGAATAATGTAACAGTTTCCACCATTTTTCTTTCCTGACATAGAGACAGAGTGACCCCAACAAGTATGTGTTTGTGACCGAGCGGTGGAGCACACATTTTCTACGGACGAGGGCTATGCTGTCCACATGGAGCCTAGCGGCAGTGAATGACATCGGACTACATCCAATCACATTTAAAAGCAGCACCCACAGAAAGTCTCGTGTTTGAGATTTCGATCCTTTGGAACATCGGTGATTGCCCCCAAAAATTCGATGAAAACAGCAGAATTTTCATTTGACCTTTCCTACGATATAACTGGGTGATCGGGGATCTGATGGATCTGTACAGGGGTCGTTCGATCGAGTTGTGCGGCAGCGGAACGTTGCTGCCAGCTGACCTGGTGGGGCAATTATTTCATTTCTTGTTGTATTATATTAGAGCTTTTCCGTAGAACTTAGTTTTCCTTTTACGCTTTGTTTTGCACAACGAATGTTTCCATTTGTCACTTTACAGAAAATCTACTTGTTCAGTTATTTGTGTGGGTATTTTCTTCCAATGTCACATTTTCGGACTTTTTCAAGGTTCTAGGATCGTTGATGTTCCTGGAGGTCTTTGATATTTCAGGCCAGCTTTTTCAAAACTTGGTTTTTTTCATCAACCTCAGGAACGCTGCAAAACACCTCTAAAAACCGTCTTCGCCGAGAAAACAGGACTTCGGTGCATAGTAATTAAGATTACTTACTTGTTACTTGTTACTTGAAGACCATATTCTTCCTCCTTAGTTGAGGGGGAGTAGGTCCTCCAGCTTCCTTCTAAATTCTCGCCGGTCATTGGAACCAAGAGAACAAGCAGGTTTTCGAAGCGGATACTCCACGTTAGATCATCTCCAGACTATTAATCAGCTGTTGGAACGATGCCGCAAATATACTGTTCCCGTTTGTCTAGTATTTGTCGACTTCGAAAAAGCCTTCGATTCAATTGAAATCAATGCGGTCACGAACGCCTTGATACGTCAGAATGTCCCAAAGAAATATGTCAGAGTCCTTCACAAAATTAATAAGAGCTGTAGCACGTCGATTCGCCTATTTTACAACAATATTGACATACCCATCAGCCGTGGAGTGCGACAAGGCGATACAATATCTCCGAAACTCTTCACCGCAGCATTGGAAGACGTCTTTAAGAACTTCGATTGGAGCGAAAGAGGCGTCAAGATCGATGGCGAAAGACTACATCACTTACGATTTGCGGATGATATCGTCCTAATTGCTCATGATGCCTGTACAGCCACGAAAATGCTGAAGGAGCTGAACGAGTCAAGCGAGAGTGTTGGCCTTCGTATCAATAGAGCGAAAACGAAAGCAATGTTGGTAAATTGTGCCGAAGAAGAAATAATGCTCGAAAGCGACAAGATCGAAATCGTGGACAACTACATATATCTCGGCCAACAGATCACAAATGACCACACGATCGAAAAAGAAATCCGAAGGAGACGGTGCGCAGCTTGGTCAAAATTCAAAAATATGGAAGAAATCCTCAGGAAGACGAAAGATGTGAACACTCGAGCACATCTATTCAACACCAACGTTCTCCCTGCGCTACTTTATGGCTGCGAAACGTGGACAATACGGGAAACCGATAAAATGAAGCTGTTGACCACACAGAGGGCAATGGAGAGAAAAGTGCTTCAAATCCGATTGCGAGATAGAATCAGAAACGAAGAAATCAGAAAACGTACCTTATTCAAGGATGCCTACGATGATGCGACGGAAAGAAAACTAAGATGGGCAGGTCACGTTGCAAGACGACACGACAACAGATGGACCCAGAAGGTAACATTTTGGTGTCCATGGAACTATTCCAGACCTCAAGGCAGACCACCGGATCGTTGGAGGAAGCAAATTGAAGAAAAATTGGGAAGATCATGGCAATATGAAGTAATTAAGATTACCAATTATAAATGCTTCGACGCCCGTGCTCACTATGGGTAACCTTGTGTGTTGTTGGCACACTGTTGTCGGCACTGGGCAATCTCAGTGATGCATGCGGCCCCAGTTGACAAAAAGGCGTCGGTGTCGACTTTCTTGGATCGGTCCACGTTGAACAGGTCGCGGAACTTGGCCCAACCTGCTCCAAAGCGATGCGCTGAGAGGTTCAAGAAAAGAGCGATATTGAAGGTTTCGACTGTTTTCAGCATTATCACAGTGTTCAGTGCACGCGATTACCCCCAATTTTGTCAAAATGGTCGAAAGTTTTCATGGGCTAAGCGAGTGCGTGTGTTCCTCGTGGTGATACGTGTTAAAGTTGTAATGTGGCGAACAGTTTATAACTACATCATTAGTGAATGCAATTGCGAACTCTTTCGTCATGCCAGAGTCTAAGGTCAGAGAGTTGACCACCTTCAACTGCAATGCTCTAGAACTGATCTACTCAACATCAGCTGGGATATACATAATGAAAACTATATCACAAGCAATAATAAGTGTCCACTGTATTGTAGTAGGCACAATGTTCGCCAGATTCATACACAGGTAGAAAAAAAGAAAGGATATAGTGGGAGATCTGAGCGGTGTTCTGCATGTCCTCATCGGCCCATTCGTCTCATTGCCCACCAACGAGTGTTCTATACAGAAATGAACAGAAGCTCTGGGCTGGGATTCATGAAACGTTAACCACGCAAACCAACGATGGTTAGCGTGGATGGTTCTACACAGACTACGCAGCGAGAGGAGACCCAGGACGCGAAGATTGGTTTGCTAGCCTGGGTTTGCTTGGTTATGCGTTCATGAATCCTAGCCCTGGTGCTGATAACAAGCATTCACAATCGCATTACCGAGTTCATCAAATGTCATTTCCACTTGACCAAAAAAAGGTACAGCACGAAAACTGTAAACACTGCCTCACACATAGGCTGCGAGACCGCCAGCGGATATAAAGTGCCGGCCAAAATTATATAGCCTTTTCAACTTTCCTTCATAACCTCTGCTAAGCCTAGGAGTTCAAATTTTTATGAGGGCTGTAGACGCTAAAAGGTGATGGAAAAATGTTAAAAGCCAGCTATTCCGTGGGTTAGTTTCCTTAAGAAAAAAATTTGTTCAACAAAAGTCGAAATCTGTGATTTGGTGGAATCCGTAAACGTCCCCAGAATGGCCTTTGTAGACGAAATCTGACCGTAAATAGATGTTTTATGGTGGAATTAACTCACATCGTATTAGGATGTGTGCATTCACGGGTCAGTGATTGTGACATGCTAAGCCCACTTGAGGTCAATTCAACAGCAACCTTAGATGAAGGTCCTCGCCAACCTTGTTAATATTTTCTTCCCCAGATCGAGGTCCACGGTAACTCCTGCGACTCTTCGTATCAACCTAAACATGCCCACCCACAATGAGACCCAATGCTCTTCCGAACTGTCGAAATAATACAGTTATTCGCGGTGCACCCCACAGCACATGCCATGAGAAATAAAGTCTGGATTTTTCTTGTTCGAGCAAGATAATTTTCCTAACTTTTTATGGGCGGTGAAGATGTATTAGGACTTCTTGAGCATTGTTATGTACAAGTCGCCTCATGTCGCTTTCAATTAAATAAAGTCCGACCATCTGAAATGAGCGGTACCAACTACTGCTACGAGCACATGTGTTTCGTTGATCCACAAAAGAGGACTCACGGTTCATACAAGCGTTTTTATTGTTCATACGTCCCGTTTAGTCCAGGGCATCGGTATCAAATAGAATTTGCCCAGTTTGGCAAGACCACGGTAAGATATTTTTCTGCTGTGTTGTGTTGTAAACTATCCTCATCTTCAGAAGATCCTATCCAGTTGAATCTGCAGAAACCTGAGTTCCGCTGTCTGTACTGTTGTTGTGGAATTCCTGACTCATCTTAATCTTCTATTAAAACCTGGGGAACGCTCTTGCTCGAGCAAGTAAGAAATCCAAACTTCGTTTTTCATGGTATGCACTATCGGGCGCATAGCTTGCAACTGTCTTATTTGAAGAGTTTGGAGGAGCCTCGGATCTCAGTATGGGCGAACATGTTCACCCTGATACGAAAAGTCACAAGAGTCACCGTCGCCCTCGAATTGGGGGACAAAAAATCAGGTAGCTTGGCGAAAACACCAATGATTACTTTTGTATTTACCTCAAGTGGGCCTGGTATGTCATAATCACTGACTAGTTAATGATCATACTCCACTGAATGTGAGTCAATTTTACCATAATAGATTTAGTGATAGTCAGATTTCATCTATAAAAGCCATTGTGAGGGCGTTTATGGACACTACCGAATTACAGGTTTTGACCTTCATTGATAAAAATTCTTTCCTTAAAAAAATTCACCTACCCAATGGCTGGCTTTTAACATATTTTCATCACGCATGAGCGTCTACAGCTCTCGTAGAAATTTGAGCTCCCTAGCTTCACAATAATAGAAGTTGTAGAGCAAAGTTGAAAAGGCTATATGCATAATTTTGGCCGGCACTGTAGTATGAGTCACCCAATGAGCGAGGATGCCAAAAGTGCGGGTCTCGCAAAGATCTGAGCGGATCCCGCGAAGATCCGACTCCACTTGACTCCCTAAATCGCTTGGCCGTCTGACCTCTGCGCATCGATCCACAACATTGCCTATGCGCTGCTGTAGTACTCGAAAGATACACATGATTTCGCAAGACTCCTGCGGTTTGGCCCTCGAAAACTCTGGACCCTTAGCAATCTTTATATAGGCGGATTTATGTTCACATGTGATAAGTATATCATAGCTAACATCTCTCCCAATCCTTGAAGACATGCAAGAATCAAGAACTAACGCCGATGCTTGGTCATTTTTCAGCGGAAAGGCTAGTTTTGGGATAACAAAAACATACCCCAGTTGCTCAAGCTCCCTGTTCCACGCTTCTACAGCAATAACATCTCTTTCGCTCCAAAAACGTCTCTTGCTGAAGTGAAAGCCGAATCATCTACGGCCGAATTTAAAAAAAAACAGAAAAATTGGTATCTTTCATTTCGTACCTGAATTCCTTTGCCAGTGAAAGCGAGCATACAACAACACTGGTGTTACTGCACTTCCACGACTCCAGCAGTTCCGCCATTTCGTGTGCTGACGGCAGAGTTTCCCTACTACCACTTCAGAGCAGTTTTCTATGATGTTGATACTTAATTAAAGCTCACCGTTGCTTAACATATTCGCCTTCATTGTTATCCTCATTTGGCAAAAACATTGAATTTGGTGGATAAAAGCCGATGCCATCGCCAATCAGATGCAACAACTTCTGAATGAAATACGACCTCAGCACCATTCCTCTTCTGGAAAACATTCATCCGCAATCACCCCAGTTTTGATAGCTTCCTCTAGCACCTTCGTTTCCGAAATCACTTACCTAGAAGTTGCTGAGACTGGAACAAAAAGAGCAAAGAATGCTCTGTAGTGGAACAGAGTGTTTGAGGAGAAAAACATCGAGAATGATCCTATAAGATGAATAAAAATTTTTTGTGTGCGTAAACCAAGCTATAATACATTTCAATTTTCATACCAATCCAAATGTATGTAGTTTCTCATCTTTTGTCTTCACCTTCAGTTAGCTCATTTTAGAGTGCAAAATTCATAGCTGATTGTGTTGGGGAAGCGCATTTCTGACTTCGTATACAGTATTTCTCTTCAAAAAGAACTAACACATGGTCTATGCTTAGCGTTTTTAGCACAGCAGCAGTTGAATTGACTCTAATGAGCCAAATTTCTCAGAACACAGTTCTACCTCCGAAAGAAACTTAGTCATCAATGAGAGCAAATTATCTGGAAATAACTGTGCAAGTAGAAGCACCGCAGGAACATTTTTCCAACAGTCACTCTCGACAATGAGGCAGAACTATGTATGCCAGGATTTTGCAGATTTTTCTGCTTGTATACTTAATTGAAGTGCACAGTTCTGAATCTTTGCTCATGACCACAGTGTCCTCGAATTTCAACATCATTTACTGGATCAACAATCGTTTGGTTTGGCTGTATCAATAATTCTGATGAAGAGCTTTTTCGAGATGAATTTGAGGTTATCTCGTACATGAGTTCTGCGAGAAGAGCATCCTTACCGGGAGCAAGGCTCACATGAGGTGCAAATTTATTAAACCCAACGTCGGAGTCGCTGAAATCATTAAAATTCCATTATGCACGTTTGTTGAAAAGAGAACCACAATAAAATGTATGTATTACAAACACATATATGTGGCCCTGAGTAACTTTCTCATAAGCAAGATTGAATCCAGAGCATTTTCAAGAATGCTTTCAATTTCAAGTGTCGAGGAGGTACAAGTATAAATGCACCTGGGACTCCTTCCAAACTCTCCTCTAACCATCCCATGTTGCACTGGCGCAGAAGACCTCTTTCGACACAAACGTAGTCTGTTTCCCGCATTCGTATGATTCTAAAATGGTGTGAGTGTTTCTGAACCACAAATTGCTTGACAACGACTAAATTAACCTGGAAATGGAGCAAGATTTCCCCAGTTCCATTGTTCGTACTCCCGAAAAATTGATAGGGATTGAAGATCCTTTCACTGCAATTACCTTCTGGGATGTCTGAATTCATCTACATATCTGTTTTCTATTCTACTTAGAAGACGGGTAATGTAACCAACTACCACTAACTCAGAATGTAGCCGACTCTCCGTGGTACCCGCTGAAATGATGCTGTGGAGTGCTCACAACGATAGTAAGGCTCTCTGAAGCTACAGTCGTCGGAAAGATAGACGGATTCCGCAACGACAGAACTATGGCGAAACCTGGACGAGGGGTGCAGAGAGGGTTGCTCCAAGTGAGGGGGTCGAGCAAGTAGGTCCCACAGCGATTCTGCAGCCGGTACACAATGAGACCGTAAGCTTAATCCGTTTACATTTTACCTGTCAAAAATAACATCAGACCTACTGCCCCATCCTTCTGTCGTTGGAAAATCTTACTTCTTATTAATTGGCACTCCATGTGTTTGTGTCTGAGTCTGTGCACGAGAACCAGTCATCAAAAATGGAAAATACCTACACCATCGTGTTCAACGCGTCGAGTTATGTACGAAAAGGTTGCAAATTTTGATTTTTACCTTGATTTACAGGTGTGGGCCACTTTTGTCATGTTCAGACATGTTGAGGACCGACTGTTGTGTTTACCACAGTTGGAATGAATGAGATAAGCCCAGACACTATGAAAGGGAAGAGATAGGTAGGATCTCTTCATGTCGAAGAGCTCTACGGCTGGGCCGGCGCCCAGAAGGGGTGATAGTGCTATGCAAGGAATCCACTTTTGCGGCAGCGGTGCGCCGACGTCCAAAAGTGGGAGAGGAAACGGGTCCAACTGTGGGATGGAAGGGCGCCGGCTAAGAGTGGGGATATACTCGGAGACGAGTCTAACGGTGTGATAGGGGTGCGCCAGCGTTCAAAAGCGGGGAAATGCCTGGTGACGGCTCTTACGGTGTTGTAAGGGTGCGCCGGCGTCTAAGAGCGGGGATATACCTGGAGACGGGTCTGACGGTGTGATAAGGGTGCGCCGGCGTCCAAAAGCAGGGATATGCCTGGATACGGGTCTAACGGTCCCACACAAGGAAAGACGTCGCTCCCCTGTTGCACAGCTGTGGAAAGAGCGCCTCGGAGCCAGAAAGCTCGATGGTGCAAAAAACGAGAGATTTGATAAATGAGAAATGGCCGGTGTGGTGTGAGAGAGATGCCACACGAAGGAAATACCTGCGGAGCGAGCACGAAAAGAAGCCTGAGAGTTCGGCGTTAGCCGGACGATTAGGCTGGTGTATAATGAAAACAGTTTCGAAAAATATCAGGTCCGACACTGCCTCAATTTAGAATATCCCCAGGCTTCGCCACGACCGCCGGCAAATGCCACATAGATAAAGTGAAGGATGAGATTCCAGACAGAAGAGGCGATGAGCTCCGTTTGGCAGCGTTCGATATCGATGTAACGTGGCAGTCTATACGTATCATTCCCACAATCTTTATCTCTTACATCGCCGGTTCGTTTGAATCATTTTGGACCGGCGAAGTCTGGTGATACCATTCGTATTTCTCAGGAAATGCGCTCAGATAGCAGAATTTTTACGCTATATAATTGTACCTCCTAATTTTCGTCTCATTGTGGACATAGTACCAGAGTCCGCTTGCAGCTTTGTCGTAGTCAAACCCTTCTAGACCTTCTTCTGGAATAAAGAACAAATGAGTGCTGAACTACGTTCCTGAAAAAGATACATATTAGCGTGTGCATATAACTGTGCAGTGTTCCTCCTTTTGTTATCGTACGCTTTCGTAATTCATATAGATGCTGTTTTGTCGACTACTCCTCAGCTGGCAGATCTACCTCAGACATTCGTTGGATTATAGCGGCATGTCACCTGCGCTTCAATCTCAGAAATGGGCGGTCTTCGGGTGCCGTCTTACTTGCACTTGGGCTGTCATCCACCTGCTATTCGATTGGCAGCGCATGAGCGATCACACGGCAAGTAAAACGACCCCGAAGACCGCCTTTTTCTGGGATTAGAGCGCAAGTGACATGCGCGCAAGTGACATGCCGCTCAAACCCTACAAATCTCTGAGGCTTTGTATTATGTGCATCCAAAATTGTGCGCGTTTTCAATCCTCTATTTTCTGACCCCATAACTAGTTCCAAAATCTAGTCTGTCAATGAAGCATAAAACCTCTAAAATTGGCAAATCCTTAGCAATAACATGGATGCTATTGGACCACTGTGCGATTTAAATAGAGCCTCCTGGTATCGAAACCTCGGAAGACAGATTTAGTACTCCTTTCGTTTTCGAAGAAATTCTCCCAGACGAACCCATTGGTATTCCTCACCACTTAATATATTCGGAGTGTGACCCCCTACTGCCAGTGCGTTCTCCTATTTCTCAACTTCTCACCGAAACCAATTCGCCTTTTCCTCGTCTACCGTAGTCCAGTGTGAGCAACTCACTTTTTCAACAATGCTTTTGGATTTATAGCAGAATTCATAGACGACAGATGCAACTTTATTCTAGCTAGCGATTGTAATTACCTCAGGTTATATTGGGGAAAAAATCGTCAACTAGAATAATGTTGACTTTTCTATGCCATTCGGCCGTTCGGTGTCGTTCCTCTTCCTTATCCCGACGTTTCCTTATTTTCTGCTCAGAAAACCCTCTGTTCCAGCTTGTTTCTGCTCCAACTCACGAATCCAGCACTCTCGATCTCGTTTTCATTTACTTTTTTACTTATTTATTTATTTGAATGCGTCTCGACGACACGCCCACTCAGTACAACAGAAAAGACCAATTGCATGAAACCAAACTACATAATTCTAAAAAGTAGAAAAAACAATGAAATAAAACCTCCTGGTGGGAAGCAGTTAGTCAGGGCGAAACCAAACATTAGAACATGGAAATAGTGGTCACAAACAGTCTGACTCCGAACAAGAAGCTACCCTAGAGTGCCTGGAGAAAGAAGACATACGTGGTATGAAGTTGTTTTGGCTACCGAAACCATCCGAAGCATGTAAAGAGAGAATATAGCCTTACAGCATCACGTTCCTTGCATCAAATTAGTAGTATGGATATATGGGAGTTTAGATATGAATAGAGGTAAGTTAACGCTGGGAGGCGTCATCTCTCACGAAAACTGTAGTTTCGTTAGAAATCTGGGTTTGAGTATTGGTTCTGCTAGGTATTCCCACCCCTAGCTCAGACATTCGTGGGGGTGGATTACAGGTGGAAATGGGTCCACCCCCAGTTCTGTGCTTCAACGCGATTCCGACCACTGTAGCAACAGCATACGTTAATGTCGTCCGCATAAACTTTTGACTAAATGACTCGTCTTCAAAATATTGGGAAGGTCAAAACTGTAAGCAAGGAATAACAGCAGTGATACATAGTATGCCACCTTGTAGAACTCCACTAGAACAGACATATCGGTCTGAACAGCTATTATCAACTCTAACGGTCACGCATCTTTTATCTAGATATGATTTCAACCATATCAGTAGTTGACCACGTACGCCATATTGATTTAGTTCCAGAATAAGTGTAGAGTGATCCATTCTATCGAAAGCTTTGGACAAATCAAAAAAACACGACATCCTCTGATTCGTCCTCATTCAAAGGTCATAAAGGATAAAGGATAAAGTGGTCGGCGTTGATCAATCCCGTCACGAGGGATGCGCCACGCATTCGACTTCATCTGAGCATCGTAGAGGCGTTGAATGCGTATGTGCCCTGTACAGTGTAGAGTGACTTGCGGGGGGCATCCGATGAACCAAGTCAGTGCTTCATCCTCCCAGACTCCTCTGGTACCAATTTACCACCCCGGAGAGGATGGATGGCTTGGTTGGCCACGGGCACGGGATCGAACCATCGACCGTGTGCGTGAGCAGCGAGCCGTGAGAGCGAGCAGTCGTAGTAGTAGATTCAGGTAAAAATCCATGCTGTTCTTGAGAAATTTCACGTTGTTCCGTAAGCCACTCCAAAAAGTCATCACGAATCAATTTTTTCAAGGATCTTGTTTGACACTGGAGTAAAACTTATAGGTCTGTAGTCTGAGAGCTGTGGGCTGAAATCTTTTTGGGTGTGGGTGTGACCAGGGCCTCCTTCCATATTGTAGGAACCTCTCCCCAACCTAAGGGGTACATTGAAGATGTGCGTGATCGAGAGTGCTGGATTCGTGAGTTGGAGCAAAAACAAACTAGCTGGAACAGAGGGTTTTCTGAGCAGAAAATAAGGAATCGTCGGGATAAGGAAGAGGAACGACACCGAACGGCCGAATGGCATAGAAAAGTCAACATTATTCTAGTTGACGATTTTTTCCCCAATATAACCTGAGGTAATTACAATCGCTAGCTAGAATAGAGTTGCATCTATCTACTGATAATGAAACTCTTATCCGACAAGTAGATGGGGCCTGTGTTGTGAAAGAGATGTTGAGTAAACTTGCCATCTAGAGTAATATTCTCGTCAGCATCGTAGATATATCTTGCACCGTTTTTGATAGCGTAAAGATACCCAGCGTTTTTCCCAGAGTACATTCTTGACGTAGATTTCTTAGCAGTCCTCGTTCGGCCTGAATTACAGCAAATATCTCAGCGCAAGTTCAATGAACAGAACTAGCAATAGTATGCTCATGGTCTTACTCTTAATTTGCAGAATATGCAGATGAGTTGCATTCTAGTTTCACTTAATCTTTTACACTTTTATGTTCTACTTCTATTCTGGGGCGAAAAATGATCATGCAACTTGCGTAACAGTAAATCTGCGAGCCGACCTGTAAAGTCGCTTTCTTTATCGTTGATAAAATGGACGCCGTCAACATGCCGGTCTCTCAAATTGGTATCATCTCCAACTACCACCAGTTGCCAGCCGCGTGACGTTACTTTCTGAATGTTTTGCCTTTGAAAATGATCTGCCTGTTCTTAAATCCCTCAAGTTTACGTTGTATGGTTTTATCCGATGGTGTTTTGTCGTCATTACTATCCATCTGTCGGAAACCACCTTGGAGCCGTCTCGAAGGCATTCTTCACTGCAACTTGAAGTTTTTTGTTCTGATTTGTGGAACGTCCATATCGACTGTCGCAGAGAAGAGCAGTATTATTTTGTTCTAACTTATTTATTCACTTCTGTTCTTTTTCCAATTCTTTTTGGATATATCTATATCATTCCATTCTGCAGCTAATCATACTTGAAATTTGCTCTTTTCAAAGGTGAACTGAGAATCGGAAGGAGCTGTTATGCACTTCATGTTACATTCTTCAACATTTTAATGCAATAAAGGTAGACAACGAACTATCTCCTCATTTCCACTATCACCTACGAGCCCTCTGGTTTCGCATTAGCGCCTTCCGATCACATTGAAGGCAGCGTTTCACCATGTATGTCTTCCATAAGGCTTGCACATGAGTGAGCTCCCAAGAACAATGGCACGCATGGAATATCTCGAAACTACCGAGAATTGTGAATTCTGAAGGGATGCTTGGCAGAGGCTTTCGAAATTCTCGGTCATCTGTGGGAAGTTATCGGTGCCTGCCTAATAAATTATCTGTAGTTACTGTGTTCATTTTGAAAGGGTAGCACTCATTCGCCACTTGCATTAAATACGGACTAGAGGTACAATCCGCAATTGGTTAAGTTCGGTAACAATGTTTGTTGGCCACTGGAGCATTTCACATTTATCACTGGAGTCAGGGCATCGAGCAGGTCCAAAACCAGTCAACACCTAAGATCCGCGAACGAGGTGACACACTGCCTTAAACGCTGTTCGATGCTTGAGGCATGACTTCGGAAAATTTCTGAGTTGAAAAGCAAAAAATTACTGAAAACGTAAAAAAGGAAATCGGAAATGGACCTAGAACAAGAAACTCCTCACACTTTTCATTCGTATACAAAGTGCGTCTCTTTTTCAAATCTGTGTCGAACATCTTATCTTTTTTTCATGAGATTTCGATAGACATCGAAGCCTTTAGAGATGGCTACAAGCTCACTAGTGGAATGCAAGCCATGGTTTTTTTTTCAAATACATAACGCTTACTTCCGTAAAGCTTCAATATACCCCCATCCCATTACTCTTTGCTTGAGAAGCTCATCAAAGTGACTCCTATCGAGTAAGAGTGTCCCATGCGTTCAACTACTTCTAACACGCAACTTTTCTTCCAAAGATTACCCCTGCCACAATATTAGGTTTAAAATAAACGGGAAATGAAGGGAAACGGCACATGCTCGTCAGTCTCTTGTTCTCCTATAGTGCAAAATGTGAAATCTGCACTCAATAAACAACCAGTTACCCTTCGGAACTCGTGCAGAGATTAACCTGGTGCTTTGCTTTCTTTCTTGAACGAAAATTTATGGGTAACGGAAGCTCCATACCTGGTGCAAAAATTGTCGGAACAATCCTTTTGCGTATGTTTCTCATGAGGCGTAGATTCTAATCTCTTAAAATGCAGTCCAATGTCAATCCATGAGACACCGGCACAAAGAAAAGTGCAAATAACAAGTGTTAATCCTGCCCGCTTCGCCGAAATCCGTTTAAACATTCAGTTGGGACCTGTGTTCATAAACTTTTTCAAATCCATTTAACAATTAGGAATGGTTGATTGGCTGATTTTAAAGGCTTGGAGAGTAAAGCAGCAGCGAAAAAAGAATAGGAATCTGACGGAATAAAAATAAATCCTATCAGAAGCAGAAGGACAAAACAAAACACAGATGAAGGAATATGAGGGAAACAACGACTAGGAAAAAACAGTGGATGAACAAATCATTCTCCATTATTCCATTTATTCCTTCTTTTCTGAGCTGTTTTTTTTTCAGCCAAGGGGAGTCTACATAACTATTCGGATCTCGTCTTTCGTGCTAGTTATTAGGTTGATACATAAGTTTCCGCTGTTTTATAATTTTCACCGAAAAAGTTTCATTGAAAATCAAATAACAATAGAAGTGAGTCGTACCGTACTATGCACCGCAATGGTTGCTGGACTTCTGCCGTTTTTGCGGCAGGAGTTCGACTCTGATGCTTTAGAATTCAGTGATTTACGAGGCAGAGGAGGGAGCCGAGTAGTGCTGGAGGTGACTAAATTTGACGAATCTGTTCTCGCGCTGGCGCTCTGTTAAAGTAAGATTTGCGCTACATAATGCATTGCTTAGAATTCCTCTATGATCTATTCGCCTTTGCAAAGAGTGTGACAATCGAAATCAAGAAGTCTTGTGTGTGTGGCAAGACGGTGGGATTTTCGCAGAAAGCTTAGAACCAGCCATGAAATTCTACCGATTGGTGCCGCAAACATATGATGTCTCCAGTCACAGTGTAAGAAATCTCACTTCGATCCACCTCAACACTAGAGAAAAAAAAACTGCATAATCAAAATTCCGGGCTATCAACTTTGATGCCTGTGCTTGAGACTGCCCGACAATAACATGGGAAGAGAAGGTACAAGAGAGAGTAGGAATGGTCTCTAGATTGCTCCACCCAAATTTGGTTGGCCTACTGCAATGTTATGGCTAAATCATTATTCGTGCAAGTGCTGTTACCAAATCTGCCTTTTTGAGGAGTTCATTCCGAAATTAATTACATTTCCAAACCAAGGTGTAAAAATAAGCTTCACATTCAGAAATGTTCATACTTCAAAATGGTATACAGTCATGCACAAAATTCTATCGGTAGTCATTTATTGCATGCGTTCGAAAATACCTATGCAAAAATAGCGGAAACTTTTGCAACATTCTAATATTTCGGTTCAATCACCTGTTCACACGGAAATTTGACAAATAATATGATTAAGGAAAACTCTGGAAAATGTAGTCCTGAAATCAAAGCATCATGTGATGAGAGCACGTGAGTGAGGAAACTAAAACTTCATGTGTGTAACACTTTCAAGGAGAATGGGCCAAGGCAAAATCATCTTTCAAAGCAGATGTTGAAAGCAATTTCACAAGGCATGACGTTAGCCAGTTTCTAATGTCATCGTCGTCTCAAAATCAAAAATAAATCGTCCTCCTCGTTGGAAAAAATGAGACCAGGAATTACTAAATGATCCACCCGGATTTGTGATCCGGTATTTCCCACCCATTGTTTATTTGTTTGCGCTCGTAATGCAGTGTGCTTAGAAGAAGAAAAACAGAGTGCATGAAAATTACTTCGAAGCGAGAATCTGCGTGGCAATACAGTTGGCGAGAAAGTAGGGGACAGAAAACGGCTAAGATAAGAGTCAGAAGTAAGTGAAGGAAGTAACGAGTAAGGTATGGTCAGCGAAAGCAAGCTATTCAATAAATGGTTTTCTAAATGCTCGAAATCCTCCATTCTCCGAAGTGTAAAACCGGATTACAATAAGGATGAGAGGGTGTTAGTCTTCTGAGTCTACAGCAACACCCATCCTTTCCGAAATTGAGAATCTAATCTGATCAAATCGTACGCGAAAAACAGTACGTGTAAGTGCAGTCTACATTGATGAGAGTGTCGCAATCTGTTTGACAGCTGAGAAGATAAAAAAATCAAAGGAAAATAGATATGAATAAACATAGAAGGATCTTAGCAATACATATGACTGTATTGGCTGTATGGCTTCCTTAATCAAATAGAAGGATGACGATGCTTCTATGCTATTCTCTTTTCAGCACAGCCATTTGTTGTAATCTTCAATAATACTAATGCACCAACGTGTTGTTGGGTGAATAGACTTTTCCTCTTTTGCAACGCTTCGATTTCATTCGAACCTCAAAAGTTGTTAAAGTTCTAGCAATTGCTCCAGTCTACTTCTCCGCTCGTTCTGTTGCATCTCGTTTTTCTTCTCTCCTCATTCCGTTTGATCTCTTTTTCACGCATTCACTTAGACTTATTGTTCTACCTGTGTGATATGCAATAATAGTGAACATCGTCACGAACGTGTGAGAAAGACCTAATTATTCACGTTTGATGTAATCAAATGTCTGCAACTTACAAAAGAGTGAGCAAAAAGTTACCCGTCACAGTTGCAGCTGCTAGAAAGGAATTCTTGCTTTTCAATTCCCGTGTAAAGTTGTTTAGAATGTTCCATGGGGAGTGATTTGAGCCGCTTTCTCGGTCCGCACAGGGCAAGAGCTGCAAGCTCGTTCGGAAAACTCATTTCAGTAGCATTTTTGTACCCAGTGGTTGCAATAGAGGATGACCTGCGTTGTTGCTTCAACACCAGTGGCAGCACCACCGGAAGCTATATGTGGCAATTTGCGCAGCTGACAGCAAATAGGCGCCAACTCCGCCCACTTCTGCTTTAGGTACAGTCCTTCTCAAAAAGATAGACGGATTGCGCGTGCGGTTTCTTATCGTCGCGGCTGCAGAATCGCGGCGCGACCTACTCGCCCTCTCACTTGGAGCATGCTCTCTCCGCATCCCTCGTTCAGGTCCCGCAGTGATGGTGCAGACGCGCAATCCGTCTATCTTTTTGAGAAGTAGTGTACGTAGGTGTTATACAGGAGCGTATGATGTGGGGCTCCGCTGGAACGCACGATTGTCTTTGTGGTTGCTAGAACATGTGGTGGGGAGGTAACTTCCCACAATGCCTATTCGCTGGATTGCCTTCTTTTAGAAGGATTCAATGGCAAATTGTGAGGTGAATTATGAAATAGTTTGAGCTCGCATCATCAAGCTCCGTTAGAAGTCTGAGACGATTTAGATGACAACAACCACTGTGTCGCGATGTCGAGCCATTAGCTATCGAAAAAGCAAATTAAGACGAATTCCGGTCCCTTGATCCACCATCTTTGAATCATGGCATTGTGGGACGTTCGCATATAGGAATAGCTTGAGCAGTTGACTAAGACTGCTAGTTCTCTTTATTCTGCCTATCGCTAATGTTTTGGCGCCGTCGCTTTCGCTAGAACTTGGAAAATCAAAGCGACATGCAATCCACTTCCGCAATTGCCTCATCTCACTACTAAAACCCGATTTAACAAAATGATGGGACCAAAAAACAAGCGCAGGCAAGTAAACAAATACCTCACGTCGGTTTTATTCCTTTCATTCTGTTAAATTTATTGATCGTTGGTTTAACAGAATGATAGGATAAAGTTGAACGGCTATCATCGATTCTTCGATTATCCTTTCTTGCAAATTATTCAAACTCATGACTTCAGGCGGTGGTGGTCGCGGCAGCAGTACTCTCTATGAATTCGTGAAAGACACTTTGGAGGTGAGTGTCCACTTACCGGAACTTAGGTCTAGATTCTGTTGATATTTCGAAATCGAACATGGGGTAAGACACTGCCTTCAAGAATTTAACCTTTGTGTTTATTCTATCACCTTTTGATCTTGATTTAGAACATTTATTGCTTATTCGAGTTTAACTGATTCTTCAGAGATCTCTTCTTCTAATATTTGGATTTATCTTCTGTACATTGCAGTCGCTCGGTCTTCTTAAGAGTTCTACGAGTAGCAAACACACCATTTATGGATGCTTCTTGATAATGGTACTAGTCATTCTTTTTTGCGTGACCTTTCTTCTCTTGTATATAAAAAGACGCTCGCAGGGGAGAATGTTAATTTAATGGCGAATTCCCTAGGAATCTAAAAAACTCAACAATGTACAGTGGGCGTCGATGGCGGTGACTTGTCTGTGGCCTCGAAAAGCACGCGGCGCAACGGCGCCGCTCGAGCAGGAATCCTCTCCGGGAAAACAAGTTGTGGGGTTTTCTCGACAGTCAGTTAGTTTTCTTATTAGTTACCACCAAATGTGATGAACAACTATCAAGAAAACCCAGATTCGCCACTACAGCGACGATTCTATTCTATCTTGAGCGGCGCGGTCGCGCCGCGTTCTTTTCGAGGCCGCAGACGGGTCACCGCCAGCCCACTGTATCTCGATCCAAAAGTGAAAAGTTAGCAAAAAAGCTGAAGTCGATGTTACTTTGCAACTGCTCTTACGTTTACGTATCTGTGATCAACATACCAAAACACCCTGTATGCAAGTTCAAACTCAGACATTCCACCGCCCCTTGCGTTGCACTACACCGCCAGAACCGTCACCCCATCCGGCAAATGCGGTATGATGCTACGCTCCTGGCGGTGTAAGGGCGGTCACGCACCGCTTCTAGCGGTGTGGCAGCGGACGAGTACTGCTGACGGTGTTTTTTGGGCATATTTTGGTGAGTAGGCCTGTCTTTGCCACGCTGACGTTATGTGGGCATTGCTAACTGCTCTTTGCATCGGTTGCCACTGGTGCCGCGCTTTACTCATAGGAAAAATTTGGAATCTCAAAATGTGTGCGCGATGTTGGCTATATGAGCCGTTCTTAAGCCTGCCCTAGCATCCAAGCAACGCCCTTTATTATAGAATGCATACAATAAGAAAATGCAAAGAAATTATGAAGCTTGCCATCGTCTCCGTCCATTTGAACCTCCTTTGCCTCGCGCGGGATCCGAACCAACCCACCTCGTCTATTCCACTGAAGTTGAATGATTGTGAGCCCATTGCTTTATCCACTCGGCCATCCGCGCTGATATCCTTCATTCTTTCGACCCGATCATTTTGGTGCATACTCATGGCATGGTTGCCTTGTCATGCAAAAAGAGCTTCTCACCCATTAAAACGAATACAATTACGTTACAGTCGACATCTTCGTGACTGTTGAAACCTTTCGCGTTAAATGCCTATATGTATATGGTAATAGGTACTGGTTACGCAGAAATGGAACCATCCAAAATTCACCCAACAAAGGTAATAATAACGAGGAAAAGCAAACTCTTTTGCTTATTACCAAAAAACTTTCAGGAGGAATAAGGTTGGGAAAATGCTAGAAATGTTATTTGCAGAATGCTTCGACGTCACTTCCTACTAGTGCAGTGCTCTAATCAAAAACTGGTCCCCAAAATTCTCGATCAAGTTTCTCGTTATCCATTCGGTTTTTTTCATAAATCAGCTGCTGCAGAACCATAATGACAGTCCGGGAGGACATTTTCTCCGACCTTACCCGGTGTTCTGTACATCAATGTCCTCTGTATTTTCGAATGTGTATCTACTCCCATACTACACTAGGGCTACTTTTTATCAACTGAGCAAAATTGAATAAGGACGTATGTGAGCTTCATTAAAAAAACATGTTCAACCGCGCAGACCGTAAGTTTCCTATTTCTGAAAGAATTTCGACTGTTAAAGGCGTACACACATAGTTTGTAGCGCCACGGTTATTCACAAAACTAGGGTTCGATTAGCAACTTGACTGACGTGTGTGTGTGATGACTCAAAATTCCCTCCGGTCAGCTGTTGTTTCACCAAAGTCCCTCGGGTCGCTCGGTGTTGTGCCGTGGCCACGAAAAGGTTCCTCGGGTGATCCCGTTGGACTGAAAATTTGCTTGGGTCGCCCGGGAGAAGGCCACGCCCAAAAATATGGTCTCTCGGATGGCCCGGTTGGACCAAAATTCCTCTAGAGTAACCCAGAGTTATCGCCTGGTATTGACATGTTCATCTGTTCTGCTGCTGTCGGGGCGGAAGCGTCGCTCCTGCTGCTGTCGGGGCGGAGGCATCGCTCCTGCTGCTGTCGGGGCGATGCTTATCTATCCTGCTGCTGTCGGGGCGGTAATGGCTATACTGCAACGCAAAGGGCGGTGGCTGGTGTTTGCAAGACCTTCATTCTGCTGCTGTTGGGGCCGTGAGGATTTATTCTGCTGCTGTCGGGGCGGTGGTTATTATAGTGCATCGCAAGGGGCGGTTGTGTGTTTGAGAAATTATATGATTTCGAAAAGAGCGCCACATCTCCTGCGTCAACTTAACACATTCGCGACAATGTGCTCAACCGGTTGAGCATGCATGGTGCGACGCGTGGGACCGCGTGCTCAACCGGGTGAGCACGCCCTTTTCACAGTTATATTTTTGTGAAGCAATCTTAATGAGCAAACTCGTAAACAGTGGTATACTAACAAATGTTCGAGCGATCTATCCACGCGATGGGCAGAGCAGACATCCTCTCGTACTTCCTTAATGCGTGGTTGAAACTGACAAGTTAAAAACAATTTATATGAAGATTAACTCACTTACTAACTACCTCTTATGCAGGTGAACTTCTTGAATTAGCTTCAAGCTCGTGCATATTTGCGTTTTGGTTTGTCTCAAATTCGCGCATTTTCGGAGTACTACGCAGCAGAGGAAAAATTCCTACCACGTGGGACCACGTGCTCAAACGGTTGAGCACGGGGCCTGGTTGTGCAAAAGCGCTGTCCCACGTGACACACCACGCCAAAAGCGTAAGGTCGCGAATGTGTTACTAAAATGAGTATGATATTCGTGTTCAACGTCTTCAGGCATCCCTATACATACGTGTGCGGATTTTCGGAGAAATTCATTTTTCAAGCTATAGTTACTGCGCATCTTCGCTTCCGCACTCTGAGCCTTACAGAAATCCTTACAGAAAGTTGCACTGTCCATCATGTTAATTTGCTGGCAACAACACGCGACATTGACACCAGAATCGCCGACGATAACGTTCGACATGGATGAAGCACTCTACAAAGACCATATGCCACTGGCGTCAGCGAAGGCACAGAAGAACGGCAAATCAGCAGAAATGGTTAAATAGATTATTACATTTTATAGTGGCCCTTGGCCGAATTTTCGAAAGACCATTTATATCCATTGATGTCAGAGAATAAACTTTAAATGTTCATTCATACATTGTTCAAGAGCCCAAGGAGTAGTACATTCTCTCAAAGAACCAATCATTTCAGCAAGACTCTTAGAGACAGGGCCCAGAGAAAATTTTATCTCCTGGACTTTCACTGAATTTGTCGCCCTTTGCGACGCATTTGACGTAAACAATCGAAAAATATCTGAAAAGTCTCACGACGAACAGTTGCCATCGACTAATTTTGGTATGTCGTTTGCATATTTGCAGCATTCAAATGAAGTTATACGGTTCAAATAATGTTGTACGAACCACATTTTGTTTATTGTGGCGTCGTACGAAAAATCAATTCCCAGGGATTGCATATAGTCCTTTGGTGAGGATGAGGAAGTGTTCGATAAGGCATATGTACTTACGCGCATCATCCTTCGTTGTCCATTGTACAAGAGAGCACACTTTATTCACTGGAACATTTTTTTTCTCACGGCGACTGTCATTCTCAAAAGTTCTGCCCAATATCTTGCAATAGAGCTTGCAGCAGGAGCTCGAACTTGAGATATGTGCTACTCACATGATTTGCACTCAATTTGTCAAAAAACCAGTATGGGCAATATTTTGACCAGACCTTGCCTTTAAGGCATCTGCATCTATAGAGCGGAGCACATTCAAATTGCCAATCTCAATTTTTCATCTGCTCAGGTAGCCGCTATACTCCTCGAGGAATATGGCGGCTACCTCACTGCTGATAGCCGCGCGCTAAAAAGAGGCTAACAAAAAACTCTGTGGTCTTGTTTTGCAGGGATTAGCCAGGAACTTCCATGGAGCTTCGAGAAGAGTAGAATGATCTAAGATAGCATACCAAATGACACATTTCCATCCAGTTTTGCAGGAGTATGTTCTTGTTTAGCTTCAGCCAGTCAGATAAGAAGCCAAAATTGTATGTGAAAATTTTTCGTAGTTCTCCGTCAAAGTCTACCTTAGATTATCCTGAAGGTGACGCGCACTGTGCCCAATTTCGGGCTCAAGAAGAGCCACCTGGGGATCTAGCGGTAGCGATAGCGATTAGAGGTTCCGGGATGGCTCTGCTGAAGTTCCGGAAGTTTGGTAGAGAATGAGAATGCGGTTTCTGAACATCCTCAGATATTTCAAGACTTGCAGCAGCAGCGAAACTCTTCGATGTCTTTAACAGAGAAAGGGTGACGATGCCCTACAAAATTGTGACTATATCTCGAAAATATACGATGACAAGACAAAGTTGTATGGTTTGAAATAAAGAACGTCATATCTTTTGCACCAACCTAATTCTTATGAGATCGAGCATAGCTCTCGTTAGTTTTTTACACGGGGGCGGTGCTTTGGAAGGTAGAGACTATCACTGGTGAAAAGCACTCAGACAATGGCAGGGGCAAATCCCGTTCCATCCGCGTGCAAATTCCTACGAAAGGTTTGAACCAGGGAGCATAGCGGACAAAGTGCGGGCGGAACCGCACATAATGCCGCCAAAACGGGCACTCGCGCCAATAGCGGGCTGAATGCAGCATTATTCGGGCTGATTCTTTTTCCTAATTCTCCCTTGTTAGATTGAGCCAAGCTCGTTAGTTATTTACATGGAAGCGGCACTCAGGAAGGAAGAGCACTGGTAAGAAGTGTTACCGTTAATGTTGCCTGACTAAAGTAATTGTTGATCGAGATGTTACACTTCTGCTCAGATGTTTTACTTCGCTGAAACGCGGAATCATGTATTTCTCGGAATTGCGTATCTCTTATTACTCAGACAAACCCTGTCTCGGCGCGCGCACCTCATAGAGGGCTCCGCAAGAAGCGAGCCCTCTGTCGCTTCTCCCGGAGCAGAAGGAAATAGTACAGTTTCGGAAACGCAGGTTGGTAAAGTTGCTCGGTTGAACCGGAGCAGAACTTCGCTAGGCGCGGAGCAGAAGAGAGATGATTTTCTAAAAACGCAGACGACGAAAGACGCCCGCTCGGCGCGCGCGGCAAAACACCCTCTCTGCAAGAAAACTTGCAAGAAATACGAAGCAGCATCAGAGGGACTCCGCCAGTCGGTACCACCTTAAAAGTGCGTGAAGTCGAGAGGCCGATTTTGTGCACTCGCCAGCATCTCTGGAGTGGGAGGGCATGACGAGGATTTTTGCAAAGGTGATCATGTACCACTCGAACACCCAGAAGGTGGGTCCCTGTCGTTCAAAGGATGAGTTTCTTGTCGAGGTTGGTCATCACCCGGTATTGACCGGTTGTGACGTCATCGCTGGGCACGCTTGGGTTCGCCGGGCGTTCGCACCGAGTTCGCTGGGTGCGCGCGCCGATCTCGCTGGGCGCGCGCATTGAGTTCGCTGGGCGCGCGCACTGATCTCGCTCGGTCGGAGCGCGCGACAATCTCGCTGGGCGCGCGCGCCAATCTCGCTAGTCCCGGGGCCTTACCTGCGCGGCCAGCGAGATTGTCGCGCGCGCCCAGCGAGGGTTTGTCTGAGNGCGACAATCTCGCTGGGCGCGCGCGCCAATCTCGCTAGTCCCGGGGCCATACCTGCGCGGCTAGCGAGATTGTCGCGCGCGCCCAGCGAGGGTTTGTCTGAGTAATGGACGGGCCAGTTTGATTTGGCCAGTAACCCTTCGGAATAAGAGAACGGTCACAATAATATAATCTTTTCCGACGACTTGCTTCTTCATCGTTTTTATCATCTTTCACCATCCTTTTCTTCTTTTTTATACGCATTCAGCATTTGAGTTCGACGGATCTCATGAAAAGAGACTCATGAAAAGTGTAGCACGAGGTCGAACATCAAACTGCTGGAAGGTGCTAACATTTTCGATTGGAAAAAAATTGACTCGAAGAGGAAAACAGTTGTCGCTTGCTGCTTCAAGTAGAAATTTGAAGTTAAGATATGATTTCAGCAGTTTTTGCCAGATATTTCATTTCTCTTCAGTAAAAAAATATTGACGTTAGTGAAGAAGCTTGCAGCGACCCTGCGGGCATCACCAGCGGCATAAAGCTTGACCATCACACTGACCATGGGGGCAGTCGGAACATACTGCTGCGACACGATAGACGTTCTGGTTGACGTAGAGACCCCTGAAGCGTGAATCTTTTTTGTCTATAAATTTTTGTTTCCCTCAATGTCATCTCTCTCACCCTGGGCTGTACATACAAGAGACTAAATAAAATGATCCACAGTGCTTTACGCTGCATCCAACTTTTTTATTGTTCCACCAAGCCATCTGAAATGAAACATTCATGTCTAAAGTGAAAATAAGCTTGTGTCAAGATTCACCTTAGCCCATTTCAAGACATTCCTTGCACCACGATTATATTCGCTCAGAAAGAACTTCATGTTAGACCGCATTCCAAATCTTGCCAACTGGCTCCACCATTGAGAGAGCGCCTTAGAAGGGTTTTAGTCCGATGTACTGAGAACGATCCATGACACATATGTACATAGTCTTACGTAATGTATGACTGCTTTTGGATTAGCATGTGCAGCATTCAGAACGAAGAGATTCTGTTTGTGCCCTCCTGTAGCGTAATCAGGCAGCTCGGTTCTTCTGCAGTTTGCCACTGACTGCTGTGCATAAGACTCCACACCGCAGTCGTACTTCTAAAGTATGCGGTGTTATGAGCGAAACGAATTTTTCACGAGGAGCAGTGAGTTGATGCTTACCATACGGTACATGAGAGCAGCTGGTGGAGCAATCCCCCAACCCGCACTAACTTCCGTCTGCCCTTTCGCTAATTTTCCTCTGAAAATTTGATTTATTTGGATGTGGTATATCCTATTCTGGGGGGAAAATAGTTGGAAAGAAGCAAGACAAGCAGAGGTATCAAGAAGCCAATGGCCTAGACCACTGACAGTATAGCTACTGCAGTGAAATTTTGGAGCAAACAAAACAGGACCCCGCGCACTTCTTTCTTTATAATTCCATCGAAGCTCCGTTTCAAAATTCCGCTTGTGTTCTAGCACCTGGGCTCTGGGCCTCATCTACGAACAAGCGGAATTGATGAGATATTAAATATCAGCATTCTCATAAAGAAATGCAGTACTCTGAGATGAGTTATATTACTACGTGATTGGCTAGAAAATTTCCAAAAGTGGTTTTAAATAGCTCAAGTTCTTTGCGCAATTTCTGCTTGTTTTTCTTACAGCTGCAACAATCTGTCTTCGCCTTCTCTGTGTTCGTAGGTCCGAAGTCAAACTATTATTGATCGATTTTGACTCCCCTAAAAACTCTGTCTTTTAAAATTCTACTTGCGAATACAAGAAGAGTTGTTCTCCCTGTTTACAATTAAGGCGAGCACCTTGATTTTGATAATTAGAACTTTAATTTTATCGATTAGAGAAAAGCGTCTTAATTTCAATAATTAAAAAACGTTCAGAGAACATGGATTCAACAGCTGCTTTCCGCTGGGTACAATTTTTGAGCGAATCCATAGCTTGACTTGAACAAAACGTTCTGATTCCTATGAGAACTGACAAATTCTCAAGAAACTTTCCATGCTAACATGAAAGAATTCACCCCACATGATCTTTGCAAAATTGCACAGAAATAAAAAAAGGGCAGGAGGAGATCTGAAACGTTTTGGTATCCCTGCAGAATAAGAGGCAAGAATAGTGTGCAGCAAGTCGTGAATAAGCCGGAAAAATAACGAAGATTGCACGACTTCTCAACTACCGTCGCGCGAGAAAGGATCTGTACAAAAATCCACTTCTTCATCAACACTCACCTAAAATCGTTGTGCATGTCAAGGAAGACCTTCCTTAATTCGTTGGTGAGCGTCGGACTCCCACATCTCGGTTCTTAAAATCCAGTTTTAAGGCTATTACATCTGGTGTAATTCAAAGTATAAGACATGTCAGTTGCTCACTAGGCCAGGGCGGTCTGGTGGGCCGTGCCGTAGTCGTACTCGTCCCACTTGTGTGTCCCGGTCCCTGTCCCGGTCCTTGGCCTGGTCCTTGTCCCGATCCTTGTCCCGGTCCTTGTCCCGGTCCTTGTCCCGGTCCCTGGCCTGGTCCTTGTCCCGGTCCTTGGCCTGGTCCTTGTCCCGGTCCTTGGCCTGGTCCTTGTCCCGGTCCTTGGCCCGGTCCTTGTCCCGGTCCTTGTCCCGGTCCTTGTCCCGGTCCTTGTCCCGGTCCTTGTCCCGGTCCTTGGCCTGGTCCTTGGCCTGGTCCTTGTGCTTGACCTTGTAGGATTCCAAGAAGAACAAGCAGTAGCTGAAATTAATATGAGGTTACCATGAACAAACTGAGATGGATAACAAAGTCTGAAGGAGCTGTGAACTTACAGCACAAACAGCTGTGGGTGAAGCCATGCTCTCCGGTGTTGTTTTGATTTTTCGAAAATTTAAATACTGTTAGCGTAGTATAAGTGCAATTCTAACATCTCTCATCTAAATGAAATATTTCTGATTCTTCAATGCACTTTTCTGTAGTGTAGTTCTCTTATGTTTCATAACACGCTACATGGCTTTTCAAGAGACCCAGCACCACCGTTATTGGTAAGTTTGACTTCCTCGTATCCATAGCACGATCATTGTGCACATACTTTCATATCCCTCATTCCACAATAACTTTGAATATTAACGCAGCTAATGCTTAGCTTCATGTACTGTCAGGATGACAATTCAGAAGTGCGTTTGTCACGGACAGTTATCTCCGTGCTTAACGCTATATTGCACTACAGAACCCGATGTGCAGTGAGCTAGAGAGCAATACATATTGAGTTGAGTTTCTGCTAAAACATTGCTGATGTTTTTGGTGTCGCTGACCGTGCAGACAACCCCAAAAGTAGGAAGACAGCTGGAGAGTGAGACGGAACGGCTCCTGCTAAGATTTCGCCAAGTTCCAGTTCGCATAGGTGGTTTTTGCGAAAACTCTGTCTTGGCACGTTTCATTCCGAAAATGAAAATTAGTTCTCTTTACGAATTTTGTTCAAAGCAGACAAGACCTTTGAAATGGCAAACTTTCACAGAAATTCATTTTTTAAGGTATACTTACTGTCCACCTTCTCCTGCACACTCTGACCCTTACAGAAATCCTTACAGAGAGTTGCATTCTCCATTCTGTTAAAGGCAGCACTCAAGGAAATCCTCACTTTCGAGGTGAGTCGTTCTCCGTGTGGTCGGCTGCCAGACAATCACAATGGTAACTTGAACACAGAAAAAAACGGCAAAAATGCGGAGATGCTGCCGTGGACACGGATGCGAGTGTGGCCAGTTTGGTACCTGTCACGCCAGTTAACGCTATTGAAAGGGTCCGTCGGCCCAGTGTTCCTGTTTTCGTGGTTCCACATACGATTGATTGAAAACCTTCTGAACCACACTTGCCAAACTATCCAAAGTTATCATATGACTATTAAGAAAAGGCAAATAAACAAACCTATGACAGAAAACCGTGGTGAAATTGCTTTTAAACAAGCGAAAATAGCTGTTGTAGCGCGATTACCGTGTTCTCATGCAAAAACTGAGAGCACTGCCAAAAGCGAAGTGGACAATGAATCTAGAAGTTTCCATGTTCGACTGTCCTTAAATCTTGGCATGGTAATTGTTGTTGTAGAATACGCGAGGATTCTTTCGAGATGTTAGCCAAGATGGTTATTGATCTTTATTGGGGCTAACGTTTCGTTTCCTTCGTCAGAGCCTGGAAAGTCAAAGTCATGAGTGATTTATCTCCTCAAACGCCTCATCCTTCTATAGAACATGATTCATCCAGCCGGTAAACTCAAAAACAGTATCAGAGAAGCACAGACAATGAGCGCTCACCTTAGTTGCGAACACGATGACCGAACAGCGGACCACTAGTACCAAACCCGTGCTCCTAGGGGTCTATAAGGTGCCTTAACAACCCGCCCCCGTAGATCAAAACCCGCAAAGGTTCTGATACAAGGCGAGCGCTTCTCGCGGCGAGTCCTGCGCGCTATAATTTCGGGCTCTTGCGACAAGATCGTCTGGATTTCGGAGTTTTCTTGGCATACCCTGCGGTGAGTACCCAAAGGAGTGGCGGTTTTTGATTTGGAAAGCCCGTCCAGATGTTCTCTTATCCTAACGCAAAGTGGCCGTCCCGTTTCCCCTATGTATTCGTCCCCGCACGCCTGACAAGTGATGAGATAAATAGTCCATATAAACTCCGCCATGGTCGGTCCCAAGCCCGACTGAGAAAGGAGCAGGGTTGGCCTCCCGCCGAGGGGCCGTAAAACTAGGTGTGAAACCTATGGAAAATGGATCAATGCTTCTTGATCAGGCTACCGCATCCGGGGCAACCGATGCGCCAGTATTGGGGACCATGGGTACTGGTGTAAAATGGACTACTGGCCGAAAGGAAAATGCGTTGAGAAGAATTAAAGGAAAGCCAGGCATCACACCGAAGAAAGAGCTACGAATCGCTGCATGGAACGTTCGGACAGGACACCAAGTTGGCCAAAAGGAGATCATTGCTAGAGAGCTGACGAGATGCAAGATATCAATTGCTGCCCTGTCAGAACTGCGAATGAATGGATCTGGTGCAGCGACGATCAAAGTCCCAGATAGTGATCAAACAATGACGCTTTATTACTCTGGCGGTGACGAACATCGAGAAGGAGTCGGATTCATGTTGAGTGATCGCGTCGTCGCTACTGTCGCCGCTTTTCAACCAGTATCCAGCCGAATTGCAGTGATCAGTGTCTGCGGAACTGTCACAGTACATATCCTGTGTATATACGCCCGGCAGAAATGAGCCCAGATACGGTTAAGGATGTATTCTACGGACAACTCCAAAGAGTGGTGGACGCAATCCCTCAGTCGGAGCTGGTCGTAATTGCTGGAGACTTCAACGCACACGTCGGTGCTGATAGGCAAGGATGGGAAGGAACACTCGGCAGGTTCGGTGTAGGAGAGGTCAACGACAACGGATTACGATTGCTGTCTTTCGCAACTACCAATAAGCTGGTAATTGGAAATAGCTACTTTCAACATCCAAGGAAGCATCAGATGACATGGCGGAATCCAATGGGACATGACTCAACAGTTCTGGACTACGTGCTAATCAGTTCGCGCTTCATGTCATCACTCGAGGATGTTCGCGCAATGAGAGGACCTGACTGTGGATCAGACCATTACCTGCTGAGGGCTGTCATGCAACTTCGATTAAAAAGAACAACTAGCAAATCACATCCTGTGCCCAAGCTCGACTAGTCTTCGCTCATGACTCCTCCATCTCAACAGCTATTTCAAATCGCCTTATCGAATAGATTTGCCACGCTCGCTATGGGTACGAATGCAGACGAAGAGGAGAAACAGATGTCGGACGTCGTGCTAGAAAGTGCAAAATCATTGTGCCCCGTCATCCGCCGTCGAACACAGCCGTGGATCACGAATGAATGTTTGCAACTTGTGGACGAAAGAAAACAGGCAAAGCTTGTCGACTTTAATCGCTACAGACAGCTCAATCAGGAACTCCGTCGACGAATGAAAATGGAGAGGGAGGCATACTGGAACCGAGTGGCCGACGAACTTGAAGAAGCAGCAGGCAGGAACAACTATCATATGCTTTACCGTACTATTAGGCGACTGAGTGGAAAAACTAGGGCAACAGATGACAATATCAGGAAAGCGGATGGTACTTTTGCGCGATCGGCAGCGGAACGCCTCGAGCGCTGGAAGGAATCCTTCAGCGAGCTATACAATCATGAGTCACCACAAGGACCACCCCGGAACCACTGAGCATCCAAACACCGCGAAATGCATTTCTTGACGGGGAGCCCAACATTGATGAAATAAGGAAAGCAGTACGATCGCTCAAGAACGGTAAATCGCCTGGAGTGGATAACATCACTGCGGAAGCAATAAAAGCTGGTGGAGAAGTNATACAATCATGAGTCACCACAAGGACCACCCCCGGAACCACTGAGCATCCAAACACCGCGAAATGCATTTCTTGACGGGGAGCCCAACATTGATGAAATAAGGAAAGCAGTACGATCGCTCAAGAACGGTAAATCGCCTGGAGTGGATAACATCACTGCGGAAGCAATAAAGGCTGGTGGAGAAGTTCTACTGAGGCGACTTCATAGCCTAATATCACTCGTCTGGCAGACAGAGGTGATCCCCGCCACATGGGAGCGTGCGCTTGTGGTACCAATCCATAAGAAGGGAGACAGCAGGGAATGCAAGAACTACCGTGGAATTAGCTTGTTATCGATCGTTGGCAAAGTCTTCATGAAGATCATTCAGACAAGACTTCAAGAGCACAGAGAACAGACCAGCCGTGAAGAGCAGGCAGGATTTCGTCCGGGTCGAGGCTGTTGTGATCAAATCTTCGTCGCTCGTCAACTGATGGAAGAGAGGATCAGATGCGGGAAACGAACCGTTATTGTCTTCATCGATTTCAAGTCTGCGTTCGATTGCGTACATTGGCCAGCCCTGTGGAAGTCGTTGGAAGCCGAGCACGTACCGTGGAAGATAGTGAGGCTTCTCCAAGCAACATACAATGGGTCAAGCAGCAGCGTACGGATCAAGAATGAACTGTCTGAGCAGTTCCCCATCAAAACGGGAGTTCGCCAGGGAGACGTCATCTCTCCGCAACTCTTCAACATTGTAGTCGACGCGATCATGAAAAAAGTTTTCGACGGCAGAAACGGAGTACAGTATGGCGGCAATCAATTCCTCACTGACCTAATGTTCGCGGACGACAGCGCGATCTTCGCGGAAACGGATACTGAGGCAACGGATNGTGGAGTCCAGTATGGCGACAACCAATTCCTCACTGACCTAATGTTCGCGGACGACAGCGCGATCTTCGCGGAAACGGACACTGAGGCAACAGATATTATTTCCTCGATTGCGAAAATTGCGGAATCATACGGACTGAGAATAACTGGAGACAAGACGAAGATTATGACAACGGATGGTTCTGAAGCTAAAGCCTACCTCGAAGGAGTCCAGCTTGAGCAGGTTCAAGAGTCCAAGTATCTCGGATCTCTCTTAGAGGAGAAGAAGGTCGCGGCGACAGCAGAAGTCAACAGCATGACTGGAAAGGCCTTTACAACATTTGCTTCGCTAAAATGGTGTGTGTGTGGAAGAAAAATGGCATCTCGCTCTCGACGAAAATGCGCCTATTCCGAACACTAGTGAAGTCCATCCTTTTTTACGGATCTGAAACATAGACCTTGCTGAAGTTGGACTTAAATAAACTTGAGACTTTCCAAATGCGGTGCCTCCGTCAGATCCTCGGAATAACCATTCTTAGCCGTATCCGAAATGATTATATCCATAACAGTTGTGGACACCAACAGACAGTGGAAGAGCAAATCCGAAGACGAAGACTACGTTGGTTTGGACATGTCTGCAGAATGGACACCACCCGACTACCAGGCAGTCTCTTGTGGAGGAAACGACCTACGCAGTGGAAAGTGCAACGGGCGGCACCAAAGAAAACCTGGATCAAGCAAGTTGAGGCAGATGTGAAGACACTGCGGTGCAGTATCGATGAAGCTAAAATTATAGCTGCAAATCGTCAAGAATGGAAGCGTGTCGTTCAGGCAAATCGTACTCCAGTGGCACCTACAGCAGTGTTGAGAGGTCAAACCGCTCCTCCAGACACCAGCTAAGGGATAAGTAAATAAGTAAGTCCATGAGATCATACAGTCACCGTCTTTCCGATGTGAACAAATGACGCATCCAGGGGTTGTGCAAATGCGATCATACGCCCGATTGCGAACTAGGTGCCGTTTGAGGTTGGGTAGCGGTATGTCCACCACTCTCACATCATCTTGCAGGCCCGCCTGACGTAGGCTCCTCCGTACTGCGTTACTCACTTCATCCGAGATGAAGGGTAGGCAGAAAGGAATCTTTTCAGAGCCATCCGTCAGGCGTGACCTGCGATGGGCGTGACGTGGAGAGCACTCCCTTATGAGGTAACCATTGGACTCAGCAATTTCGTGCGCCATGTTTACCGACCAGATTCGCTCCTGAGTACTGGATGTTAACTTTGCGGCAGTACGATACATGTTCCCTATGACTGATTTGGTTTTGATGGGGTGAGCAGAGAGGTAATAGATTAAGATGTTCTTGCTGCTGGGCTTACGATACCATCTAGCTTTATATTCCCCATGCGCCAGGTATACCTGCACGTTCAAGAAGGCCAGCCAGTTGTCCCTTGGTTTCTTCCTGGTGAATTGAATATGAGGGAACTGCTGGTTTAAGAGGTTGAAGCAAGTGTCCATGTCTGTCTGAGTCCTACATACAATGCAACAGTCATCTATGTAGCGGCAGTACAACAGAGGTTTGCGTTGCAGTAGGGGTTTCTCCGCTTTAGACATGAAAGCTATAGACAGGGTGGGTTCCAACCTTTGTCCCATAGCGAGCTCCCTAATCTGTTTATAGTACTGTCCAGCCCAACGGAAAATGGAGCAGCTCAAGCATTCGGCTAGCAGTGTCGTTAGTTGCCTAACATTGAACCCATACAAGCGCAGAGAGCCTTGGTATTCCGTGAGCAACTCGAAGGTAGCCTGCAGCGCGACGTCGTTCGGAACATTGGTGTACACAGAAGTCACGTCGAATGACTCTATGACACACTCTCGCACGAGACGTGCGTTGCGCAAGTGCTCGAAGAACATATTGGAATTGGAAAGGTGAGCCGGCACATGTTTTAGTAATTGGGCAAGAATTATGTTTAGCAACCACGAAATCCTATCCGTAGGGCGACCTATCCCGCTGATTATGGGTCTAGCCTTGTAGTCCTTGGGGTCGCTGCAAACCAGACCAGAAGTAGGAGGTTCGTGTGTTTTGATAAGCGTGTAGAGGACGAGACAAGCCGGAAGATCTTCTGAAAGCGCGCAATGGATGAGTCACGATCTTGTCGCGAGAGCCCGAAATTATAGCGCGCAGGACTTTAGAAGCGTTTTGGATCACAGCTAAAAGTCCAAAAATGAATAAAAAAAAGATGAGTGCATCGCTATCACAAAAGAGCTCGCCTTGTATCAGAGCCTTTGCGGGTTTTGATCTACGGGGGCGGGTTGTTAAGGCACCTTATAAACCCCTAGGAGCATGGGTTTGGTACTAGTGGTCCGCTGTTCGGTCATCGTGTTCGCAACTAAGGTGAGCGCTCATTGTCTGTGCTTCTCTGATACTGTTTTTGAGTTTTCAGGCTGGATGAATGGTGTTCTATAGAAGGATGAGGCGTTTGAGGGAATAAATCACTCATGACTTTGACTTTCCAGGCTCTGACGAAGGCGACATCGCTGAAACGTTAGTCTCAATAACGATCAATAACCATCTCGGCTAACAGCTCGAAAGAACCTAGAGGTGTCCTACCTATTTTCCGAATTTCCCAGAGATTTTTCTGGGTTCCATAGTGGAAGGCCTCTGCTACCCTCCACAGGGGTTTGGAATCTCCTCACAAGGTGATGGAGAAGTGGTGGCGGAAAAAGTACCTCCACTACTTGTGCGCCAGAGCCCATGTCCCACCTAGACTTTCCGAAGGCTGTGAGCATACGAGAGGAGCGAACCTCAGTGATAAAAATAATTTTCATGCACGCAACTACTCAGGCACTCGCGCCGCTCGAGCGGCCCGCGAATACCGGCCGAGCGGCCTCCGGAAAACCGGCCCGGCCGGTTTTGGATGTACCGCTCTGCCGGAGATCGCCCGCCGCTCGGCCGGAAGGTTTCAATTCACGTTAGCTTTGTTAGGTCCACGTGGATTCGTAGTCCGCTTCCAGCCAAAGTACCTGTACGAGAACAAAAACCACCAATGCAAGAAAATAAAACAATTCTGCCTTTGGTTTCGCGTCGTCTTACTTGCCGGGATCCGAACCTACCTCAGCATCGTTCTTCACAGACTTGTAGTCCACCGCGTAACCCACTCGTCCATCCGTGCTGCTATGTAGGGACTCCACCACTCTGGTAATAGCTTCATTTTCTATGAGCTCATCATATTACCGGTATGCTAAGCCACATGCTGAGCTTGTGGAAACGTGCCTGGTTTGGGGTTCACCGGGTGTGCAAGTGTGACCAGTTCACTACGAGCATGTAAGGGTTTACAATGAGTCCTTGAGTCTTGATTCTTATGCTAACACCTACAGAGTTACTAAGTTCTTTATCAGTGGATTTGAGCCTAATGAGCACGTACACCGTATGCGGATGATATCTTTGGACCAGAGATGAACTCGGAGAGCTAAAGATGTTTTAAACTTGCCCACACCATGATGAATGCTTGCCCACGCTACAATTTCACCACAGTGTGGGTAAGTTTGCTATTCCATCCATGTTCTCAACATGGAACTAGCACACGACCGAGTGAGAATGGAGTGATATTCATCGGATTTCAGATGGTCTCCCCAGCGCTGCTTTATCCCATACACTCTTTGTACGACGTCTTCACGCAACTAAGCGCCGCTACATACTTGCTTTCCCATATTTACGAAGCCGTCGGGTGATGTTTTACTCACTTCTGTTCATCAGCGTACCCCTGTCATATCGGCGGACCCGTTTTGAGAGCTACTTTCGGTACCACAGCGCTCCGCAAGCAATACTGGACTCGTTGCACCCTGTGGTTTGCACCCTTTGGCGTAACTGTACACTGCACTCTTCAGTAGTCCCTTTCCGCAACTACTATTATCTATCCTCTCCGTAACTTCTATTCAACTATGAGTCCAACGTTGCCCAATAGTGTGGAAAATGACATAATACGGATCCGACGATAGAGGCTAGGTCCCAATGCAGTGGTGCAAACCCATGGATAAGCGTTCGCCTTGGAAAAGCAGTAGTGAAAACGGCAGGATGCGTGTCTCCGATGGCGGATGGGTCCGCCGTTACCCATAGTATGGGAAACGCTAGGGTATCGGTCCGCATTGGTCGAGAAGTGGTGAAAACGACAGGATACGGGTCGGCCTTGGCCAAGCAGTGGTGAAAAACGCCAGGATTTGGGCCCGCCGATGTAGCAGTGAGGAAAGCGCCAGAACACGAGTAAATCGAATGGGGATAGGTTCACCATGCCCCATCAGTCGGAAAAACGACAGAATACGGGTTAGGGTCGGTACGGGTCTCCGATGAAGGATGATCCGCCGTGGGCCGGTAGTGTGGGAAACGACATAATACGGGTCTCCTATGAAGAATGGGTCTCCCTAGCCAAGCTCGAGGATACGTGTCCGCCTTGGCCAAGCAGTGGTGAGAACTGCAGGATACAGCTCCGCCTTGACCAAGAAGTGGCGAAAACGACAGGATTTGAGTCCGCCGATGGAAGAGCGAGGAAAGTGCCAGAACACGAGTAAATTGAAGGTGGATGGGCACACCATGCCCCGTGAATTAGAAAAACAGTAGAGTACGGGTCTCCGATGAAGGATGAGTCTGTCGTGGTCTGGTAGTGTGGGAAACAACAGAATACGGGTCTCCTTTGGCCAAGCAGTGGTAAAAACGGCAGGATGCGGGTCTCCGATCGCGGATGGGTCCGCCGTGGCACATTGTATGGGAAACACCAGGACATAGTTCACAGCTGCTAGGATTCTTTGAAGGACTTTCTCGCGCAAAGCTGGGACTAACTGCCCATAGCAGCTTTGTAAGAAGTGTGGCAACAAAAAACGGATGGAAGTACCGATGCATCGGGAAGTAACTTGTGTGTAATGAAAACTTGATAAGCAAGGCTAGCACCAGAAGAAGACTGGAAAGCCAACCATGAGAATTTTATATTTGAGCTCATTCAATGATTAGTTTTGTTCTTTTAATAATTTTCTGAAGATCTCTAGAGTTAAAGATCCTCACGAACCTCAAGTGGCTGCC
The DNA here is from genome assembly GCA_000688135.1 of Ancylostoma ceylanicum. Taxonomy (NCBI): domain Eukaryota; kingdom Metazoa; phylum Nematoda; class Chromadorea; order Rhabditida; family Ancylostomatidae; genus Ancylostoma; species Ancylostoma ceylanicum. The sequence goes on from JARK01001512.1 coordinate 155,460, forward strand.
CCAGCCCACTTACTAGCCTCCCCGAGGGGCGCTAGTTGTATATAGTCCTTTGGTGAGGATGATTTCAACAGGAACTTTTGAATGGTGCACATGCCATACACTGCGCTATACACCATTCCATACACTGACACTATGCACTGCGCTAGAACGCACATCGGATACCTACAGGGTGCGGCAAAAGTCTCCGGACAAGCAACGCTCGCTAAAAACCCCATAGAAGGGGAACTCGGGAAAACCTGTGGTTATTTTCTCTTCATGCCCTAATTGTGAGTATAAAAATTATTTTTGTTCCTTTTCGTCTTCTCGTATGTTCATACCCCTCGGAAAGTACGGATGAGACGTGGGGTCTGGCGCGCAAGTAGAGGAGGTACTCTCTTCCGCCACCACTTCTTCATCTCTTTGTGAGAAGACTCAAACCCCTGTGGAGGGTAGCAGAGGCCTTCTACTATGGAACCCAGAAAAACTGGGAAATTCAGAAAATAGGTTAGACACCTCTAGGTTCATTTTCCGCCTCGCTTTTGGCAGTGCTCACAATTTTTGCATGTGAACACGAAAATCGCGCTACAGCAGCTACTTTCGCTTGTTTAAAAGCAATTTCACCGCGGTTTTCTGTCATAGGTTTATTTATTTGCGTTTTCTCAATAGTCATATGATAACTTTGGATAGTTTGGCAAGAGTGATTTAGAAGGTTTTCAATCGTTCGTATGTGGAACCACGAGAACAAGAACACTGGGTCGACGGATCCTTTCTCGAGCAATGACTACACAAATATAGAATAAAATTTATTAGATCAATTAAACGGGTGAAGAGAATGGGTAAAGAGAAAGAGTAAAGATGAGCAATTGTCAGATCACAAGAAAAGAAAGCAATCACAACGGCGTTCCTGCCGCGAGCCGCTCCGGATCTCCCGTCCTGTCCATGGATTTCTTATATAGCTGTGAGTTCCCGCCAGACGTCGGCCGCACCCGGCGCGCTCTACAGTAAGCCAAAATTACAGATCAAAACAATTCAAATTCACAATCCATCAAATTAGAACCTTGTTACACACTTAGTTCCACTTAGTTTTTTTCTTACACTAGTTATTACGATAATAACGTACATCATCTTACAAGATTTACAGAATGACGAAATAGCCTCATAAAGTGAGTATTCTTCTCTATTTAATTATCGAGGTCCTACATCTACATATTCTGGGAGATTCAGAAGTGGTTTTTAGATTTAGCGGGCTATGGCCTTCCTAAAGCCATACAGAAATTTGAACTGTGCTCCGACACTTTGGAGAAGGCCCAAAATGAATTTCAGTTCATCAGTGTGCGCGCCTGGCCAATGTCACATCTACTTTTTGACAAGCCCGTGTCGCTACCAGTGAAGGAAATATTGGAATTGAAAATGTTATTCAACAAGTGAGCCGCTAACACACAGCAATTATCAGCTCCTCCAATCTTTTCTTTCTCATGTTTTGAAAATCGAATATGCTTGTCCAAAGACTTTTGCCGCACCCTGTGTTCACGCCATCACCACAACATGCACGCGAGCACTCTTTCTGGATAGGAGCATGCTTTTCCACGGCTATTTAATCCGCAGAAGTTTTGTCTCATATCTTGCGATAGAGCTGGCGTCGATCTCTCGAACTTGAGTTAAACGCTACACATATGTATCGTTTGGGCTACGAGGAACAAAAAAACTGGATGGGCAAGATTTTGGCCAGACCATGCCTTTAAGATAGCAAGCTTGCGAAATATCCGCCGAAATGGACAAAACTGTTTAAGATGTTATAATTCGGCGCAAACTCACCGCTGTACAAATTTGAGCACCCCTAAAAATCCACTGAGAATAATATGCCTCTACAGTAGAAACTCAGATCGCAAGAAATCTACAAACTTCTAGAAGACGATTTCAGCTTGCTCAAAGCTAGCAACCTGCTGCTGGTGCAGAGTTGCATCTGGTGGTTGGAAAAGTGATATTCAGTACTGGAATGCTTCATGGAATAAGGAGAATAGGCGAGAACCTCGATGTCTCTCTGTGATGAGTTTCGATGAATGAGGTCTAACGTTGCCCTGGAGCAGGGAATACCTGCTTCTCTTCACCATTGCCGGCCACATTTGTGAGTGAACTTGGTAGTTGCTAGACGATCTTACAAGGAAAGTGCAAGAGGGTAAGCGAAACGACCGAAGCGAAATCTACTATGTTAAAAAACGGTGTGTCTAAAATGAATTTGAAAGTAGTATATGAGGTATGACCAGTCTCTCAGGTTCAAAAAAGCGGGTGCAGGGCGTTATACCTGGAGAGGTCGGCGCGGATGGACTCTACATATGATTGGCTATTTGGGTCGATTGACCGTTGTAGAACTCCGCAACATGGCCCGTCCTAGGTATAACGCTCTACACCCAAAAAGGCACATCCCTGACATCCATTCCCAGAGCGTGGAGACTGGATTGTAGTCACGTGGAGTCAGACTCGTGGGCATGTGTCCAGCACTTCGTGAAACACGCTAGTTCAAGCAAAGGTCAATCTGTTCCTTTAATGTTTGCAATTTTTATGCTTATTCATGTTGTACCGTCCCGTTAGGTAGAGATAGGTCACTCCAACAAAATCTCTAGTATTTTGATGACAATCTTCAGAATCCTCTTGATTTGCTCCCACTTAGGTGGCTTTGCAGCAGCGGCCGGTGCACCTGTCGTTGAGCTGTTGTCCTGTTCTTCCATAGCTTTTCCTGAAACATTGGCTCTCTTTTTAGGGCCAGGAACTGCTCCTTTGACAGCATGCCTAACTCACTCATTGAGTCGACTGATGGTGCTGCCTTCCCACTGCGCGACATGCCACTATTCTTTTTTACGTAGTATAACTGCAACGATGGTTTTTAATGGGAGTGAGGTATCCAAATAATTTCAAAACAAAATCAAACGAACCAGTTTCCTTGCATCGGGAATCTCATCCAATTCTGAATAGTCTCCATCTTCATCGAGCAAAGATGGATCGCTCGCCATGTCGATTAGGGCCTTAAAATTAAGGTTTGGGCATGCTCACTCAAGCCATTCGTGCAGTAAAATTTACCTTGAATATCGGGACGAGATCCCTATATCGAGGATTCCTGGACAGTACTTCGAGGGATAAACAACGGCATCAAGAAGCTCGGACACATCGTACACGTAGTAACGACGGCACGGCCATGGGCACCACGGATAAGGCCACGNTATAATCACCATCAGTGATCTGCATAATCACCATCGCTAACCAATCAGGGAATTTCGTTTCAACCACACATACGGAGTAAGCGCGTTATCTTACTTCTTATTAAATGGCACTTCATGTGTGTGTGTGAGTCTGTGCGCAGAACCAGCCATCAAAAATGGAAAATAACTACACCATCGTGTTCATCGCGTCGAGTTATGTGCAGAAAATTTGCAAATTTTGGTCTTTACCTTGATTTACAGGTGTTTCGGGCCACTTTTATCGTTTTCAGACATGCTAAGGACCGGCTGTTGTGTTTAACATATTTGGAATGAATGAGATAAGCCCAGACATTATAAAAGGGAAGAGATGGGTAGGATCTCTTTATGTCAAAGAGAAGGAGCCAGGAAGGCGAAGAAGCACGCGGATGAGGGGCTGTAGGGCTGGGCCGGCCCCAGAAGGGGTGATAATGCTATACAAAGGGTCCACTTTCGCGGAGCGGTGCGCTGGCGTGCAAAAGTGAGGGAAAATCTAGAAACGGGTCCAACTGTGGGACGAAGGGGCGCCGGTGTCTGAAAGTGGTTAAACGCCTGGAGTCGACTCCAACGGTGTGATAAGGGCGCGTTGACGTCCAAAAGTGGGGAAACGCTCGAAGACGGGTCCAGCGGTGTGATAAGGGTGCGCCAGCATCCAAAAGTGTGGAAACGCTCAGAGATGGGTACAGCGGTGTGATAAGGGTGCGCCGGCGTCCAAAGGTGTGTAAACGCTCAGAGGCGGGTCCAACGGTGTCCAAAACGAGAGTGTTGATAAATGAGGAATGGCCTGTGTGGTGCTAGAGAGATGCCACATGAAGGAAATACCTGCGGAGCGAGCACGAAAAGAAGCCTGAGAGTTCGACATCAGCCGGGCGATCAGGCTGGTTATGCTAAAAAGAGAGTCTCAGATCAGTTCAAATGTAGTATGCGAAGCGTAGGAGGTTCATAGAGCTCAGAAAAGTACGCCGATGATTCCCCTCGCAGCGATGAAGTTAATTCCCTGAGTGTGGTTACAGTCACGGCACGGCAGACTCGTGGACATGGGCTCAACGCTCGGGGTAAACACACTAGGTCAGGCAATCTTCCATCTGTTACTTCAATTTTTGCAATTTTTATACTTATTCGTGTTGTACCGTCCCGTTAGGTAGAGATAGTCACTCCAACAAAATCTCTAGTATTTTGATGACAATCTTCAGAATCCTCTTGATTTGCTCCCACTTAGGTGGCTTTGCAGCAGCGGCCGGTGCACCTGTCGTTGAGCCGTTGTCCTGTTCTTCCATAGCTTTTCCTGGAACATTGGCTTTTTTTAGGGCTAGGAACTGCTCCTTTAACAGCATGCCTAACTCACTCATTGAGTCGACTGATGGTGGTGCCTTCCCACTGCGCGACAGGCCACCATTCTTTTTTACGTAGTATAGCTGCAACAATGGTTTTTTGATGGAAGTGAGGAATCTAAATGGTTTAAGGACTACATCAAACAAACCAGTTTCCTTGCATCGGGAATCTCATCCAATTCTGAATAGTCTCCATCTTCATCAAGCAACGATGGATCGCTCGCCATGTCAATTAGGGCCTTAAAGTTAAGGTTTGGGCATGCTGATTCAGCCCATTTCCACAGAAAAACTTGCCTTGAATATCGGGACGAGATCCCTATATCGAGGATTCCTGGACAGTACTTCGAGGCGATAAACAACGGCATCAAGAAGCTCGGACACATCGTACACGTAGTAACGACGGCACGGCCATGGGCACCACGGATAAGGCCACGGGAACGGTGGGTCCCATGGGTACGGTGGCCAGCGTGGGCAGACAGGACAGAAGCATGGTGGAATCGGTTCGATCGTAGCTGGAGGGCCTATCGTGGCCGGGGGTCCAACCGTAACCGGTGGACGAGTTTGCGGCGGTTCTCGCGTGGCAGGTGGTTGGGGTCCAACAGGTCCGACAGGTCCAACAACTGCAGGCGCCAGAGCGATGTTGTATGGAATCTGAAAACGTATATAATTTACAGTATTATAGCAAGACATGGTCATGATGAGACTCTATCATGCTATAGTAACAAGTGGTCGAAGCAGATCCATGCCAACAAGTATGGTATGGATAGGGTAATCAAAACGTGCACACCTGGTGTCCTCAACTTCTGTATCTTGGTAGTATGACTATCTGAACTCTGACAACTGCTCACTACACATTAGGTTTCAATGTTTCAATGTTTATTTGGTCAATATGATGTTACGAATATGAAGTAGCAACGTTTTTTTTCTAAATTATCGTTAACCCAGGATTATAATATAAATATTGCAGTAGTTTTTGTTACGGGCAGACCCACAATTTTATGTTAGGTAATTTCATCCCAATTTTCGACCTGGATACCTCTAGCAGCTATTACTTCAAAATGCACTTCTGTTGCAGAGATGAGCATCCAGGATAATATGTACTATCTGTCACCTTTTGCATGAATAGCACTGGTTGAGCACTGGAGTAATAATGTTACCAGAGAACAGTTTGAAACAGTCGTATTCACTATCCAAAGTTCAGTAGCCCTCAACGAAGGACTATCGCATCAAATAAATTGCTTTGATAATCAGGTTAGCAAAAAACGGAATGGGATTGCAAGATCGAGTTGATAAAATTCGTCTGAGGCCTAATCCTAAATTGAGGTTCACGAAACGTTCATGTGAATACAAAATTGTTAGGGTGATTGGTTATCCAATAGACTACGCAATTTCAAGAGACGCTGGATGGGAAACTTTGTTGACTGACCTATATATTTTTATGCGGTTATGTAATCATGAATATTAGCCTTTTTGGCTAGGTCTAGAAGACATCTGCAGAGTATGGTGTACTTTCGTGAAGGTGTTCGTACGGGGCTTAGAAGCACATTACCTAGCGAAACCAAAAGCAGGCTTCGACCCTTCCATCCTGGGTAATCTCAATGATGCTTCCGGGCGCAGACTAGCAAACCAACATTCGCGTCGCGCGTCTCTAAGCGTTACACAGTCTATACGGTAACCAATTACGCTAACCAAGATTGGCTTTTATGGCATGAACCTCAGTCCAGAAGGAAGCAGTAGCTGCCAGCATTTCTCACCCTGACAGCCGGCTAATTAGAGGTGCGAGCCAAGTGTGAAGCGCCTTTGGCAGATTTCTATCAAACCTGGCATACCCCACTAAAGCTATGATGTGCAGGAAAAGGAAATAAAACTGGTAAGTGTTAATTTAAAATGGCGAGGTAAAATTCTTAATAATTTGACAGAAAAGTACCACGGCAGTATAAAAACAACCTTTTTTCTTCGAAGTCATCTTAAATCAACTTGTCTCAAAGTAGAAGCGAGAGCAAGTATATCTTCCAAGGGGTTTCATCCGTGGAATCTTTTCGGAAGCTGGAAGATCATAATGTGGAAAGTAGGAGGCGTCGTTTTCCAGAATCAGGCTTCCTTCTGTATGAAACTTCTAAGCTTCTCGTCGTGGTGCGATGATCGCCACGCATGTGGGGTGGAAGTTTCTCAGGGATCATGTAGTGAGATCCGGCACCAGCGCTGCCAAAGGCGCTTCGCACTTGGCTCGCACCTCTAATTAACCGGCTGTCAGGGTGAGAAACGGAACGAGCCAGAGATTGGTCGGATTAGTCTTTTCATTTCTACCCATTCCAATTTTTACCAATTTTCATACAGCGTTGCGGAATTGATTACGTGATTAAGAAAGGTAGTTCGACTGGCCCGAAAATATATCATGAACAGATGGTTTTAAAAACTTCTGGCATTTTAGCGAGGATTGAGTTCAGTACAATCCTTCTGTGATAATGGCATTATGGCATTATATTTCTGTCGTAGAACTCGTGAGCGCTAACAGGAAAGTTCCAGGCTTTGCCTCGATGCAAAATGGACGTTTTCTTTCTCCGGAAGGGGTGGGGAGANGGCCTGTTGGCTATGAGGATTCATACAAGATGTGCCTATTCTTACAGGGAAGACTCATCCAATTCACTTAGGTGGGGGAACAAATCATCACGAGAACGTTCCCGCGACTGTTCTGTACTCTCTAGTATGCTCACTAAAATCTGTGGCTGCCGGTTTCCTGCTTACGGCCCTGTTTGTCGCTGTAGCAATAATGACAAATTGTCTTCACCACTACAGCTTACCTGTGCCTTATTTTGCTTTTCGCGTTAGTTTTTCCTGCTGGACTAATTTTTAAACAAAATTTATCTTGCAAAATGCTCCACAGTTTGCTTTTTGAGGATGCTACGCTTTTGTAAATATGCTAGCTTTCCTGGATCTAAAAACGGCTAACCTGGCATTTGAGGAGAACAACTGAGAGAAATACTGCTGCAAACATTTTGGATAGGGTTATTGATGGCAGTAAATTCAGCAGTATTTATAATAATTTTTGGAATTCCACGAGAACCCCGAAATAGACTCTTATTATCCACGGATTTACTACCTGTTTTGAGGGAAATACTTCCGCAACTGTGTTTCTGGAATTTATAATAGGGTTTGCATACAATCCATGGCAGCAAAAACAGAATGCGTGATCTAAAAACGCCAGAGCAAAAATCATTTTGTCCACGGTCTTTGCTGAACACTGCACTAAGAGAGGAAAAGTGTTTACTTTGCGACTATTAGACACATTAGCTCCTGAAACGGGACAGCACTTCTCTTGCATTTCTTGCACTTCTTACGAGCGTTTTAGCAGTAGACTACGACCGAAATACTTTTTTTTCCAATTCACTGGTAAATCCCACTGCGTTATTAGCCGAAGGAAATCCGCTTGTCTTCCACGCCTGGTTTTCGAGGAGATTTTACCGGTAAATAGTCATGGTAACTGTCGGTTCGACCTCACCTCCGAGGTGAAAACTAGTCCCTGGCGGGATAAAAGTGAGAGGAAATAGCTTCGATTCTTCATTCTTGTTTTAGCTGCAACCCCTTGGCTGAGTAAGTTCTTCTACCTCGGAAATAAAAATGGAACACTATTTAGAACTGCGCATGCATGACGATGGTTAGATATTGTTACACTTCTCCATACCCTGTTGACTCTATAGTATAAATCGCGTGCCGGACCAGTTCTCGCATCAGTACACAATTTTTTTGACTGAAGGAGGGAGTGATGCTAGAACGAAGTATTTCACTCTTACACCTCTTTTCTCATCTCCTTTACCTCCTACTTTTCAGTTTTCAAGCAACACTGTCACTCTTCTTCGGTCCTTATGTAGATAACATCACACAATGCAAGTGCGTAATTGCAGGGTCATTCAAAGCCCAGGAGCTCGTGCACGTGGTCCCTCCCCAACTCGTTTTCACTTGGACCTAGATGCATAACTGGAAGGAAGGATAAACTCATCACCATTGGTACAATGGGTAGAGATTCCTATCCAGTGTGGCCAAATTTGACCTCCAAATTTTTTTGTCGAGAAATTTCTAAAACAAATTAACCTAATTTGGCAATACAACTAATTACTCAGAGTTATCAAAAATAATTCACTTCAGGATAGACACCGACGGAAACTACTTTGTATTTCCACGAAGGATAAGACAGAGGATCCCAGCGCCCACCGATATCCTGCCCCACCATACTTCGATAATATCCTGAGGAGATTCCACCTTTGCTAGGGATTGTGGAGGCCGTCATAGATCCGACAAATTCATTAGGCTGCTCCCAGCCATGAGCGCAAAGATGAGGTCCTCAGCTCACAAGGAAACTATACGTACTTGGTCGGTATAATAGTTCATGGCGATATTTCATGGCGAGGTGTATGCCGTCTCATGCAGCTTGCGACGCTGATCTCAACTCCGTTTTCAGAAATGGCCAAATTGTTCACTGTGATGAGTTACATACATTTTTGGTGGTGTGGACATGGCAGCTGTGAGAAGCTTTTCTTCACTCGTTAATCACATGGGAAATTTTGATTTTTTACATGATGTGTATTATTCATCAGCAGAATTCGAAGCAGTATACATCCAGCTTTAAATGATCGAATTGACCAAGAATCCTTCCGTTGTTAGATAGAACAATTAATCGAATTATTTGTGTTTTGTTCTAGATGAAAGTGCTTGTCCTTTCAAATAAAATGGGAAGAATTATGCTCTGCTCTGGATTTTTCTTCAGATTTGCCTATTTTTCGTTTCAGCACAATTCCAACTTTCTTGGCCGCAAAAAGGGATACTGGTATGGTGAGGTTCAGAGAATAGAGAGGAGCATTGATGGATAAGGACTTGCAGAGATGCGGGTCCACAGCTTAGTGAAGAGTACGCTGAGCTTCAAAAGTAGAGGAACGCCAGCAGACGGTTTCGATGCGGCAGTGGAGATGCACAGGTGTGACACGGTTTCACCTTTGTGGTAGTGCCGGCGCCTAAAGGGGGGGGGGAAGGGGTTCAACGGTGAGATAAAAGTGCCGACGCCCAAAGTGGAGGAGACGGGTCCATCGCTGAGATAACGGTGCGCCGGCGCGCAGAAGTGGGAGACACTTTGAGGCGGGTTCCACGGTTATACAGCTGTGCCGGCTTTCAGAGGTGAGACGTGTCCAGCTCTACGCAAGGAGTGTGCCGGTATCCATTGCGGCTTTCTCTCCTACATGCTTTTCCTCCTCCTCTACACCTACTCGCTCATTATCCCCTTCCCCCCTCTCTGTCCCCTTCGTTTCTGAAAGAACCACTTTCTTCTTTCTGTTTACATACACCACTAGACCCTTATCACTTAGCTAACAAAACAACCAGCTGACATAAATCTTTCCAAAAGACCATTTGCACTGAATCGGTGACATCCAAGTATTAATAGCCCCTGGGATATTGGCTCCAAGGATATCCTTTGTATTCACTCTGAAGTATGCGAGCGAAGCGAGCATCTGTAGAAGTCTGGAAGTCCGGCGTTAGCCGGACGGCCAGACTGGTAGATAATAAACAAGAAGCCGCTTTCATCATGTTCGCCATGGTGAATTTAAACTAGCTCGGACACTACTGAGAACAAAGATTTGAAATTCACAGAATACAATAACATGCAAAGCTTAGAAGCTTTAGCAGTAAATCACCTGGACGCGGAGAAGTAAACAACCGCATGATCGCTAAGTGGCGCCTATTCAGGATGCCCCATACCCAGTGGGCACACATTCTTAGGTAATGAGAGGTTCTTTATCCTCAGCCTGTTCCTACAACAAAAGGGCCATGCCGATATAAACATCTCCAAGGCATCCTAGGCTGAGCTGTGCGGGCAAGCACGAAGAGGTCATATGTCACACGAGGATGTCTAACGAGAGCTAGCCCACGGCGCGATGGGATCATGAGGGTAATTGTTGCGGCTCACCATAGGTTGTCAATTACCAGAAATACACACTTGCAACCTTTATAGTACTAGAATGCGTGAACATTACTTACGAGGGAAGGATACCAGATGGCCGTGGGTTTTCGATGTGAATCGCATGTCACTATATAAAATCGGGGACGCTGATTCTAAATATGTTGCCCTCAGGTGCTTAATGGCAAGGCGAAAAAAGTTATAAACGCTCTTCCGTCGCGCACTCATATCATCCGAACGAACGCTTACGACGATATCGACGGTAGGCGGTGGTACAGTGAGAAGTAGATCACTCTATAAGATAAGGAGTACTGATTCCTTGAAAAAATGGAAAAAGTTATTAGGGTCTTCCTGCGCCGTGCTCACATCATTCTGAGCCAGTGCTACTGTGGGCTCCATAGGGGAATCCAACCTGGCTCGATCGCATTCATCAACGCACGTTTTGCATTTTCCCAATATGTTCGCTATTTGCTCAAAACCCCCTTTTGTTACATTATTTGAGGACCTTCCACCTGGATTTCCACCTTTGTCGCGTTTGACGTCGTTCTGAAATGTATTCTTGACTTATGATTTTTGACACCAATTTGATGACAATCATGCTCGAAAGCTTTGTAAACATGTGTGGTAAGCTACTACAAAATACGTAAAACAAAGAAGCTGCTAAGAATGAGCGCAGCAAACGAGAAAAGTTCCCCTCATCCTGCACATTCACAGTGTAAGCTACTATGAGAAGCGTTCGCTCGGGTGAGTGCGCAACAGAAAAGCGTTCATAACTATGTCGTTTTGTCAATAAGCACCTGAGAGCAACATATTTAAAATCAGCGTTCCCGATCCCATATATTGACATGTGACTCACATTGAAAACCCACTGCCATCTGGTATCCTTCCCTTGTTAGTTATTTATCAACGTTAGGACTCCTCTCCATGTGGTTAAACGAATCCAGTGTAAATCTTCGTGGATATTGGTACAAAAACCAATCATTTGCAAGAAAAAGTTGAACAATTAGGATATGTATCTTCTTTATCAGTGTTCGATGTAAGCTTCTGTGTTAGTTTTTTATTCCAGTAAGCTTTCGGCGCTTAGCGCCTTCGTCAGACCTTGAGTAGGATATGATGCTTATCCACTCTGGGAACAATCACATCGGTAGACGCAAGCCGGAGCTAAGTCAGTCTCTATGTACTCCTCGTCCAATATTTCGTTGTCCTTACGTTTACGAAATTTGAAAAATTTCACTATTTCGAAACCATCTTCACACCTTCCACCCCTTGCTCACATTCCCGGTCCAAGCGCCGAGTGCTTGTTCCACAGGGAGTACATATCATTACTTTGATTCCACATGCTTTTAAATAATATGCGGTAATTAGATAATTCTCAAAAATATGGAAGGTGTTAGCAAGGAGATTCGCAGATTTCCACTCCGGAGACTTCGCTCGCATGACTCCTCGCATACTTTCTTCGTATTGATCACAGCATGCCACCGGTCCATCTTGGATTATCAAAAAAAGCCACCGGTTCACCTTGGATTATCACAGAATCGGATGGTATACTTCTTATTGCTGTGCTCGAGCATTTGGTGTTTTCTACTGTCGTCAGACGCCAGCAAAGCGATCAAGCAATGTCGGACTAAACGCATAGCATTTTCTCATCACTGTGTGCTGGAGCACTCTTTCTCCATCAACTGACCCGTCGCATGAGGTTTTCCCACTTTTCGACGCCGGCACACGCTTATCCCACGGCTGGAGCCGTCTCCAGACGTTCCTACACTTTCGAACAGTTGCACACCCTAATGCAGTGAACCCGTCTCCCCCCTCCCCCC